>JANIIA010500007.1:0-14543 GCA_027478495.1 Erythroxylum alaternifolium | reverse complement strand
TTTTACTATCAAGTCATATACTTGATGACATAAGCCTAATACTATTCATAGAATGTAAATCACATTACATAAACAATATACATGCATACATAAAAGAATACCTCATAATATATAAATAATAAGTTAGAATGTCAGTACAAAATTCACATATGACCGTTGGCCTAGGGCACACTAATAGCAGAAACATGATGTAATCTACATCTATCACTTGGACAAGGAAATTTTTATTATATTAGGACAGTGGTCTCACATTATTTGAAATAGGAACTTTACTTTGCTATCTAGAAAAAAGTTTAACAATTCACCATCAACTAATTCCTTACGTAATTTCTTCCTTATAAACCACTTGGAAGCTTATTTATTACTCCATATGTAAAATCAATTGACATAGCACATTGTAATACTACACAAAATAACTAAACCTATAACTATAGTAGTGGCAAGCCTAAGTCGATCCCACAGCAAGTACTTTCCTAAATTATGTGTATATGTAAAGTAGAGGGTTTGGCTCAATGCAAATTAGAAAACAAAGTAAAATTGAATATATAAAAGCAACTCAAATCAAACAGTAGCAAAGTGATAAAATTAATGAATAATTTGAAATATGGTTCTTCAGTTTAATCTCAGCCTATGCACAATTTTAGATACATCATTGCATTATCATCTTCCCACCTCTTTTGAGACAATTGATCATACGTTAACAGCAAACTCTATTAATCCTGGTTTTTCATTAGGCCATAGTTAATCAAAAAGAGCTTGTTAATTAACCACTACTATTGGATAACCTAGAATAACCTCTCTAAGTTTAATCAGACAACCACCTTATGAGTGCAAAAAATAGACCAATCTAAACAATAATCACATAAGCTCTATGTTGCATTATCCCTAATGATATAATACCATTATTTTCTATAAACGAATCCGAGAACGACTATTACGTATTGTACTCAAAGTTATAGCAATAGGTTCATAAGAAAACAATCTAATAGAGCATCAAAATCATTCTTAGGCAATACCCAATCAATAAACATAAGATAACATAATCAATCTGAAAAGAGGGGGAGAAAAAGATATACAACAATAATATGCCTAAATGTGCTCCTCGGTGTCGACTTCACCTCTAAACTAGCATTAGGAAGGTTAGCCCTCCATTTTCTCCATCAATCCCCAAGAAAGAGTCATGAAATTCTTCTAAGATGTTTAAAATTAAAGAAGGAATGAGAAAATCGCTTACGTTCTCTCCAGCTTCCCTTTCTGTCGTCACAACATATTCTTTATATAGTAAAAAGCTAGGTTAAAATGGACAGGTGGCATAAAAGTTCACTGTTGTACTAAATTGTCTCACGGCCATGCATTGGTGTTCAAGGTTATGAGTAATGTCTTATGGCTATGAGTGGTGTCTCACGACCATAAGACAACTTGCATGGGTGTGAGAGGTGTTTCAAACCTATGCAAACCATGTCTGGCCGTGAGATACCACTCACGACCATAACAATTTGCTTTTATGGTCGTGAGTTCTCTAATGCCTCATTCTTCATTTTCATGCTTTATCTTGTCTCTTCCTCTTTTAATCTTCTTGTTCTTGCTCCATAAAAACAATAGAGTATGAATCTCAAGAAGATGGGCTAATGAGTATGCTTTCAGCTTATTTTAGCTATAATGTTTCCAAATTATGTCTAAAATCATATATAAACTAAAGTGAATATTTAAAGGCATTAATCACTAAGTGTAATGGATTAAATGTATCAACACTTAAACATATATCAAGTTCCCCCACCTTTAGCTTTTAATCATCCTTAGGCAAATCGTCAAAATCAAAGTCATAAGTCATAAGTCATAAAGCTTACTCATTTTTCCATATTTCCCAAAAATACATAATCAGAAAAAAAAAGATGAACAATTTTTCAAAAACCATAACAAAAACTCAACATTCAATGCTTCTACTCATAATCAATCAACATTCATAACCTTTATAAATTTAGTAATCTAAAGTTAGACTTGGACAAAATGTGTTTAAATAAGACAGATCCATAGGTACACTCAAATACCATTCATGATCATAACATTCCACAACTTTGGATATCATTTCATTTCTCCACCACTAAGAGTCATATGCATAATCATAAACCAAAGGAATTTTCTAAGGTTACATAGGAAGCGTAAGGTAAGATGTATTTTTGGCGATATAGTATAAAAGTCATCACGTTAGTGAAGTAAGAGTAACACTCAATGAAACATCAAGCGCACAAGCTAACATCCATTCAAAACTAGATACCATCAACTATGATGAATGCAACAACTATGTTTCACAACTAAAATTCAAGCTCTCATACTATAAACCACTTGAATCATAACCAATTAGAAGGACTCACTCGTAAAAATCATTAATAACAATACAATGAAACTATAAAGAGTGATCCTTCCAAAACAACATCTACCTCATATGCAACATACTCTAATCACCCATTCAATACAACTTTAGGAGGAGAAACCAATTATGAACAACTTTTCAAAACAAATGTATTTCCTCTTTGATATTTTTATTCAACATCAACATAGGAATTTCATTGATAAGACATAAAATTCCATCCCAACAATTATAACCATCCCACATATATGCACACCCCCACACTTATATTTTTGTACATCTACCAACTTTAAGGATTAGGGAGGACATTTGGTTAGGTTTAAAGCATATAATGCAGTTAGAACAAAAAGAAAGGCCAATAAAGCTTAAGGGGGCTTAACAAAGTGAAAATTCATATCAATAGGTAGGATATTTGGCTAATGTATCTTATGAAACAAAGAATGCCCAATCATCTTCATGTTTATGCATGTGTTAAAAATGTGGTCTTAAACAGAAATTCAAGGTAAAGGATATGCATATTATGAAGGTCACACATAAACAAAAGACAATGAGTCTGATATGGATATATCAGTCTAATAAGGCTCAAAATCTCAGTTGCTTTTGTCTACCACTAGTCATTACTCTTTTAAATATAATGCATATTGACCAATCATAAGAGCAAAAATACATGTTAAAGTTGCTGTGAAATTCTCTAGTCAATTCATGCTCAAATTATGACTATATAGTCTTAAAAACAATAGAAAAAGAAAAAGTTTTTGCTTGTTTTTTTAATTTTGAAAACTCCTAAGAAGTTATATAAGCCACAATTAAGCTAAAAAACATACATAAAAATTAAAATCCCTACCCCCACACTTAAAACTTACATTATCCCTAATGTAACACCAAATGTAAGAAATGGAAAATTTAACAAAAATAGAAAATTTGCAAATGTAAATAAACATAAATCAACTTCCTTTAGGTTACCTCCCAAGCAGTGCCTTTGTTTATCGTCATTGACTCGACTCCATATTGCTCAATCTTTACAAGGAGGGTTTTCTAAAACTATCACTTTCACATCCTCCACTTGGAATCCCTCATATAAGGGTTTCAACTGAAGACCATTGTCCTTGAATTTCTTGTTCATTTATAAGCTTTCAATTTCAACTGCATCATACGAAAACATATTAGTAAAAACAACATGTTCAATCCAACAGGAACGTAATTTACATGGGAAAAGCTTAAATTGTGAATGCTAGAGAAGCAATTTTTTTCTAACAACAAAATTTGTCCTAACAATAATCATATCGTGAAATTACTTCATCCTTTCCTTGTAAATTTCAGCATTCTCATAAGATTCAAGCCTAAGTTCTTTCGATTCTTACAGTTGCAACTTTCTATGTTCACTCACCATATCCATCTTCATAAGAGTGGGCTTGAATCTTATGAGAAGAGAAAAAAAAAGAAGAACAACAGAGAGGTGGAAGTAGGTGAGCAGTCGAGCATCTGGGTGAGAACTAAGTAGAGGCAGAAGGCAAGAGCCAAGAAAGAAAGCTTAAAAAAGTTGGAGGTCACCACAACTCTCCCATCTGAGCATTAGTTTGCTCTTTCTGTTTATTATTTCTTTGTTGTTTTATTGAACTTAACTCCTATGTAGTTGATAGATTCATACTCTGTTAGCTTTTTGATAGTTCATTTTGGTTATTCACTTAGTCTATTGCTTTAATACTTCTCTTATACTGATAAATATGAGATTGAAGTATATGAAGATGGTGAACCTTGTTTATTCCAAGATGTGATGATCTTTTTTCCTTGACGATTAATGTAGTTTTTTGTTATAATTGGGGGACTATGTTATTGTCTTATGTTTGCTATAGTTTCTGAACTGAATGGATGTAAAAGAACAAACAAACTTTGCATCATTCTGGTATTAAACAAAGGATCGAGAGAAGAAGTTTAATATGGAACGAGGAACTATAGATGCTTAGGTTGAGAATTAGAAATATATCAACTTAATGGTAATTAGTATTTAGGTTTCCATAATAAATTCAAATGATAACTTGTCGAATATGAAAGTTAGATTTAGTTTATTATCCGAGTTGATGTTAGAAACCAACTATTAATTTTAGTAAGACAATTATCCAATCATTTCCCCTTATTCATACATATGAGATTAAATTAGTGAAATTAATTCTCAAGTGTTTCCCACTTCAATTAATCTATTCATTTTTGCTTCTGGTTCCCACTTCAATTAATCTATTCGTTTTTGCTTCTGGTTGAATCAGTTTATTTTTTAGTTTAATTTTGTGATTTTCTTTAAAGCCTTCACTCAACAAATCAGGATAGAATGTTTAGGATTACATATGTTTTTATTTTTTTCAAGATTAATTTAAATGAACCAATTTCACCTTCCCGAGAGACGACCCTGGGTAATCAACTACAACTACAACTACCTTATATACTTGCGAGTAGGATAACCTAAGTATTTTTAGGTGTTATTTTGGGCATAATAAGTTTTTGGCACTATTGCTGAGGAAGGTGTTTAGTGTTTAGTCTTAAATTAATTTTGATTGTTTTTATCTATTCATGTATAGATGTTTTATTGTGTTGTTTCATTGATTTGTTTTATTTTTTTAATTAATTTAGCAATGCCTTTCATTAGTCCCTGTTAGGAAGAAGGTCTCTACAAGTGAACTCATTTATTTTACGTTAGGAAGGAGATCTTTAGATAGTGAACCTATCCCTTTTGTTGATAATATACATCAAATACGAAGACCTCAAGGGAACTTTGAAGATGATCAAGAGGAACCCAAATGTGAAGATCAAGTTAATAACCAAAAGATGGGCGAAAGGCAATTAATAATGAAGGAGATCGGTGATTGGTATTGCCACTTCATGCATACATTTAGGAGATGTAGCTAAGAAGTATGAATTGAAGAGTATCCATTACAATATGCTGCCATCTTTCTATGGGGTTCCCAATGAAGACTGTTTGAACTTTATTCGGGAATTTTATACCACTCTACAAACCTTTCCTTTGGATGGTTTAAATGAATATCAACTTAGAATGAGATGCTTTCCATGCACATTGAAGCATTAGGCTAAGGCATGGCTAATGACCCTTCCACCCAATTCATTGACTATATGGGAGGAGGTGTACAAAAAATTCATGGGAAAGTTTTTTTCCAAACCAAAGACTTTTGAGTTACAGACAAAGATAACAACCTTCACTCAGATGGATGGAGAGCCATTCCATAAGGCATAAGAACGCTTCAAACTCATGCTCACATAGTGTCCACATCATCATTTTCCACTTCATATGCAAAACTAATTCTTCTTTGATGAATTAACGCAACATTATCAGTACACAATAAATAATGCAATAGGAGGAGCTGTGGGAGAGAAGATGGCAGAAGAAATATATGAAATCTTCAAAATTTTGGGGGCCAATTCTCAAAAAAAAAGTGTGAGGGGAATAAGAGCTGGAGTTAATAAAGTGAGCTCGAATCAAGAACTAGCTATGCAGTTAGCTGAGTTAACAAGGCATGTAAAGATGTTAACTACAAGATTACCCCAAAGTGTTCAAATCAAGAGGAATGTGCTATATGTGGAACTTGTGGTCATGAAGTTAATGTTTCTTCATATTCTTATGAGCCTTTTGTAGATGGGGAAGAACAAATGAACTCACTCTATGACTTTCAACAAAGGGAGTGAAATGATCTGTATTCAAACACCTACAATCATGATTGGACAAACCACCCTAAGAAGACTAACAATCCACCAGTACAGCTCCAACCACAATACCAAAATTTTCAAAGGTCAAATTATTACCAAGGGAAATTCTCACTTCAAAACCCACCAAGCAAGCCTTCTTTAGAAGAAAGCCTGAATGCTTTTATTCAGGTCACAACTCAAAATCAAGAAATGAACAATAAGAGATTCGATTCTTTGGAAGCATCTATGAAGAGGATTAAGATCTAAGTAGGGCAACTCGCTACTTAAGTGCACAATAATCAAAAAGGAAAATTTCCTAGTCTACCCAAACAAGCCTAAGCAATTACTTCTCTGAGAAGTGGAAGGGTGATTGAAAATCACATTAAGATTCTTCCTAAGCTATTTGATGCTACTAATCAAGAGGAGGTAAGCCTCGTAGGAGAAAAAAGATGAGCAAAAGGAGGTAATTAGGGCATGACTGTTCTAGTCATATTTGAAAAGGTGAAAAACTTAAGCATGACACCAAGGACAATGAAGGATAAAAACTGCATAAAGCGACAGATCCTTACAGACCACCAATTCTGTATCTAAGTTGTTTTAAGGAATCGAAACAAGATTAGCAGTTTTTGTACTTATATAACATACTTTTTCAGGAAGAGTGATGTAGTGCGTTAGATCACTAAGGACAAAATTGTCAATCAGATCAACCCAAACACCTAGATTATTTAGGGAATGCTCAAAATAATCCTTACAGCAATACATACAATCCTGGATAGAGGAACCACCTAAAAATTTCAGGGGGGTAATCAAGGCCAACAAAGGAATTACCCTCTACCTAGATTTCAAACACAACCATCACAATAAGGAAAATAGGGGATGGAAGAGTTGATACTAGAATTTATTCAATATTTAAAGGCAAAACATCAGCAAACTGACACATTCATATGGAACTTAATAATTGTAAATTACATCGTGTTTTAGGGCATACTTTGATACGTGTTTAATCATTAATTCAATCATTTAGTATGTGTTTAGGTTAGAATTGTGATAGTTTGTTAATTATTTATGTTTTAAGTGTTTTAAGGGTTAGTGCAAGCTTTTAAACTTAAATGTTATGTTTTTGAGGTACCTTGATATGTTTGCTAGTGTTTCAAGATCAACAACAAAGAATGGAGGAGTTTTAGAGACAGAAGCTTCAGGTTTGGCCCACGATCTTGGAAGGCTCAGATGTGAGCCACGTTCGTGGCCTGCATCGGGAAGACGCACAGACACTCATAAACGTCAAGTTTTGTGAAATTTTTCGGACCTTTTAGACCCCAAAAAATCCTAGGGTTACCCAAAACACAAGAGGATATAAAAAGAATAGAAAAATAGAGCCAAAGGGGAAGCTTTTTACATCATCCACCTTAAGAAACCCCAAAGAGAGATCATCAAGAGGTAGAGCAAGAGAAGAAGGAAGAGAGAAGAGGAGAAGAAGCTAACTCGAAGTACTTACTGAACCATGAGTTTTCCCGATGTCACTGCCTCCTGTCATCCATTTTAGATTGTATTTTCTATTCTTTTCAATTTTATTATTATATAGAATTAGATTGAACAGTTGATGATAGGATCGAGAATGTCAAGTATGTTCTACACTTACCTTCGAAATTTTATTCTTGAATTAATGGGAATCTAATTATTTATGTGTTTATTGGATATTGTTGTGATTTAGTTATGTTATTGCATAATTCGATAATAAACTGAGAGGGTGAATCAAATGAAAAACAATTAAATTAGACTAATGAGAATTAGGTGATTTAATAAAAACCAAAATTAAATTAAATCGGAAACTTGTGTAGAGAGAAATCTTGAATAGGTTTTGGACAGTTTATTAGTGAAGGTTTTGGATAGTTTATTAGTGAACTAAGGAAAGAAAGAAAGAACTTGATTTCAACTCAAACTTGAAATCTGGAATTTCTAGATTGCTCTTCTTGCTCCTCCTTCTTGATCTCTCACTTTGGAAGATGGTTGCTACTCTTTTTCAGTGTTTTATGTTCTTAAATAGTTCTTGAGGATTCTAGGGTCTTTCTAGGATTTACCCACTTATTTTTGTTCTAAAAATAACCCCAAATGTTAAAATTACAAAAAGAGTCTCGTGTTGGAAAAGCTGACATTCACTAGAATAGTTGTCTTCACTCTTTGTCATGATCATGGCAATACAAGCCACGATCACCACCTACTTCTATACTTCCAATTCTTCTCTTTTCTTCAATTTCCTATTTCCATACACTCAAACACACATCAAACACCTCTTGAAACATAAAATTAAGATCCAAATCATGCTCAAAACCATATAAACACTTAGAATATAAACAAACACTAATAATAACATAATTCTAAACCTATATACATGATAATCATCTAAGAAATACTTAAAAGTATAGTTAAACATCTATCAAAACGTAGTATAATTTACATCTATCAAAGATCATTGTATATCCTTAACCTAGAGGCAATTTTTGAAAGTTCATTTGCCTCCTAATTTTCTTTTTAAGGAATATGTTGGAATTCAAACTCAATAAAGAATCCTAATAATTGAACAATAATAGTATAATAAGGCAATAAAATTAAAATTATTCACCTATAGTCTCTTGTTATGTGATGTTATTATTCGCTCAAGGTTACACACACTAAGTTTTACTAATTTTAAACTTGGTAATTACTACAAGTACATGGGTCGTTCGCGTAATACCTAAGGTGTCAATCCCACGAGGAAAGAAACTAGTCCTAAAATTTAAAGACAGTTAAGTTTGTAATACACCTAATTAAACAACTAATCCAGAAATTAAATCAATCAATAATCAAATTTGAGAAATTAAAATACTACAAGATTGAACAAAATAGTAAACCACACAAACAATCCAAAACCCAACCTAGAAATAACCAAGTGACAGAAAGGGGATTCAATTCGAAATTTAAAAAAATTGACCAATTATGCAATTTTTGATTTAACAGGCTTAGATGGTCCTAGGGTGAATTACTCTCTCTCGAGTTATAATTCTTAACTCTAATTAAAATTATGGAAATTGTGATCTCTCAATCTGCAATTAGTCCAAAACCTAAATTAGTTCTAAATTTGTCTATTAACCTACTAGGAATCTATACTCAATCTCTCGTTACACGACTCTACTGGTTTGATTCAACTCTCTACCTATCGATTTACCCGACTCTCACTAGTCCAAATCGATGATTTTTACTAGCTCACCTTCTCAGTTTTTTGTCAAGTTATGAAGAATCGAAATTGAATCACGATTAAATTAAAATAAAACACATCAAATAAATTTTATTAATCTCAAGAATCAAAAAAATCCGAAGGTGAGTTTAAACAAAAGATCAACACTCAACAATAGCAATTCCAATCAATATTCAATCTCATACATCAATGAAATCAATATAAAAAATGAAAATACTATCAAAACAGATCTCGGAGATCGTGACTGCAAGAAACCAGCTATTCTGGGAAGTACTTAGCATTAAACGTATCTCTTTCCTTCCTCAATCGCTTGATTTCTCTCTAGGTTTCTCTCAAATTTTCACAGAAACTCACTATTTTGTTCAACTCTTTTTCACTCTTCCTCTCTTTTGCGACTATCTTGTAATGTGTTATTTATTCTATAGTAGCCATAAATCAAACTCGGGGTCGAAACGGTTCGAAAAATCACTCAAATTTTGAGTTTCTGTGTCAGCCCGACACAGGGCACAATCGTGGCCCTGCCTGCCATTATCATGGCTGGTGATTTATCCTTTCTATCATGATTGTGGCCTGACTTAATGCTTTCTATCACGATTGTGGCCCCTAGTGCACGATCGTGGCCTGGTTATTTCAGGCTCTTCCTTTTCTGTCACGATCGTGGCCATTATGCACGATCGTGGCCTATGTCTTTTAGCCCAAAACTCCTCAAATCTTGGTCGTTCTTCCCCGTTTACCCTGCAACACTAACACACACATCAAGGTACTTCAAAATTGTAACAATTAAGCTCAAAGATTCAAACTAACCCATAAAAATCACTTAAACACATAACTAACATAATTAACACATAAACACACACTTAACTCTAAATTTAACACTAAACAAATTACACCCTAAAACATCATGCAAAATGCAACTATCAGTTATACTAACTAAGAATCTCCTATAATAAAGACATTTTTAACCTTAGGATTTACCAGAAGTTCTAGCCGAGTTAATAGGCCCTTGAAGTCCATCTCGAAAGAAAAACGATTTTTTGTTCCATTTGGTGAAGCAATGACTATCCCAAAATTGATTGACTTCTCTGTGTTAGAACCATCGATTTTTAACTCCCAAGGCTTCCTTTTACAAATAAACCTAAATGCTCCACATTTACTTAAGTTTTTAGCTTTGGGTCGCTTGCTAAGAATTTAGCCAGTGCTTGAACCTTTATTGACTTTTAAGGATAACAAATTAGGTTAAAATTTATAAGTGTCATAGGTCACTTTCCAATGTTCCTTAGAATAACTAGTTTATTCAGCATATTTTCATCAAATCGATTTACAAAACCACATGAAATCAATTTTAAAGTAAATAATGTCTTAATTTTGAGTAGCAAAAATATAATTTCATAATAAGGATATACTTCTTTTATTTTAGCATCAAAATTCTACTTAAATAATAAATAGCCTATTTATGACCTAACTCATTATTTTAGGCTAGTAAGCACCCAATAGATTCCTTTGCAAGAGAAATGTATAACTTCATTGGTATTCCTTTCTAAGGAAACGTTAAAATTGGAGGTTTAATCAGGCATTCTTTGTTCTTATTAAATTCCACTTGATGCCTTTCTTCCCAATGAAATTCTTTGGAAATTTTCAACTTTAAGAGGCCTAAGAATTCATTTTACTAGTCAAATTAGTAATAGAAATTTTGAAATAATTAACTTAGTATAAAAATATTTAAAGTTTTGACTTATTATGGGGTAAGTTTGCTTTAAGAATTGCCTTTTCCTTAATTTTGTCTAATTAATCCTTCTTTGGTGGACCAAGAAACCTATAAAGTTTATTGCTTTTACTCCAAAAGTGAACTTTAAAGGATTTAACTTAAACTTATGCATTCTCTTCCTTTAGAAGGCTTCCCTTAGATTCTGGATATAATCTACACTCCTCTTGGAATTAATAATAATATCATCTATATAAAATTTTAAATTATAACCAAATAGATAGTATTCATTTCCATCTGATAAGTGGCTACTACATTTTTTAAGTCAAAAGGATTGACAATCCTGTCAAACTTTCCTATTGATCTAGGACATCTAAAGGCTATTTCAGGGATATCATCCTCGTCTATAAAAATTTGATTGTAATTAGAAAAGTAATCAATAAAGGAAATTAAAAAGTGATTAGAAGTTAATTATTTAAAGAATCATCAATAGACATGTAGCGACATTGAAATTCATGAAGTCAATTCATACTTTTAACTTGTCATTTTTGCTTACTAAAAAAAAATTGGCTAAAAACTCAATATATCTTACTATTATAATAAAACTATCTTTATATAACTTTTTAACCTCTTCTTTGAATTTTAATTCCACTTCTTTAGATCAACATCTAGGAGGTTAGTGGTAAGGAAAAAATTCAGGCTTTATATGAAGCCTATGTTCTATTAATTATTTACATATTCTAGGCATTTTGGTATAATCACAAGAAAAACATTCTTTATATTCCTTTAAAAGTTCAAATAATTCCTTTTTTTTTAGATTAAGACTTCTACTATCAAACACACTCTGAGACTCTCCTCGAATACTTCAATTTATTTCCTTAAGTGTACTTGATTTTGACTTTTGAAGTCATCAATCTTTATAGGAGCATGTTCCAAATCTTGAAATTGACCTTTATTCTCTATTAAGAATTCTTCCTCCTCAAAACTAACTCGATATTCTCACACCTTTCTAGCTCTTCATAATCCTCCATGATCTACAATAGTTAGAATTTGACTTATAACATTGCAAATACCACAACTTCACTTTATAAAAGTCCATTAATCAGGTTCCTTTACAATTGGAATATTCATTAGCTTGTTAACATACATTATCGTAACTATGTTAACCAACATTTTTCACTCTAACCTTATCTCTTCTTCACCCATATCGTTTGACGGCTCTTTGTGAGACTTATTTTGAATTTAAAGTAGCCTCACTTAATCATCATAGAATTTTACCTTAACTACATTAACTTTAGAATGGACAGCTCAAGAATTACCTAAGCAATTTCCATCTCATCACCTTTCATTAAAAGCAAAAGATGATGAAGAGATGAAGGAATACATAAATTGGAATGGATCTAATCTCTTTTGATAAAAACCTAAAAACTTGTATATGTTTAAATAATAAAGAAAGATGTTGGTGAAGACTTCCCCTTACTATGATAGTTTTAGGGAGAATTCCCCATAGAGCTCTCATCCTAGGTCTCAGATTGGATGACTTCCTATAAAATCTAGGATTGTGCCTTTCCTTTCTTTCATTATGATCTTCACTAATAGCTTCTACACATTCTTTCTTATTCTTTGCTTTTAAAGTACTTTCTTAGGAAGGAACAGGTCTTGTTAAGGGTAGCTTCCTTAAGATGAACTTCTCAAAAGTTGATGACTTGCTTCCTTTAAACTTAGTAGCAGCTCTATACCATTAAAGTCTCTTTTGAGTTTTAGTTAATAGAGGATCCTTAGGATGCCTTGCTCAATTCCATTGATAAGATGAGGGCACTTTAGGTAGTAACATAAATCCAGGTTACCTATGAATAAAGATTGGAATTTGAGCATCAAACCTTTGCTTGAAACTTTGAGTGAACTCTATCTTGTGATTCCGTCCTACAATCTCTACTTTCTACAAGATTGTAGGAAGTTGTTTATTTTCATTTTTGACATTAGCATTCAAACTATAATTAGAAACAAAACATTATTTTAGAGACATAAAAAATGTATTGTATATAAGTAGTTGGTGTTTGTACTTTCCCTTTGGCTTCAAGTGATTTCCATTTTAGAGTAGGGCAAACCTAAGCTTCAGGGATATTAACCTTAAGCACCAACAAATCATATGGACTTGTTTCCATAAAATAAGTACAAATTAAACTCTTTTTCTAATATACTTCTTCTTTTGGAAGTTCTTCATACTCTGACGTTTTTGTTACCAATTTATAAAAACCATAAAATTCAATACCTTGAAATTGTTTTTTAAAAGTTCAGTATTAAGGCTCCCTTAAACCAACTTAACATACTCAGTCTCCAAAAGTGCAATTCAATGTTAAATCCTTATTCTCTTAAATTAATCAATAAACATGTCTGCATTCTTATCCTATTTCTAAGTAAATCTAGATAATTTAACAATGCTGACTTCAAGTTCGGTCTAAAAAAATTGAATATGAAAAAGTCTTTCCATTTTTACCTATGAAGTGAAATAATCCATAGGCAGTAAAGCATAATAAGAAAAAGTTGTATGTATCAAGAATATGAAAAAATACCTAAGCTTAAAATTGTCAAAATTTATATAATTATCTAATTTACTTTACTGAATAGTGAATGTACCAATTTTCTTAATAATTGATTAGCAATCTTTACTAGAAAAAAGTAAACTCAGGAATTTTTTTACTATAAGGACAGGGATTCTTATAACCAATATGTCTAAATAAGGCTTATGAAATTTTGAGCATCCATTCTATCTCAAACCAGAATCATATGGTCCTTAAACAGATTCTCTAATAGTTTCCATATCAATTTGAAGGTCATTTATGAAGGAGAAATAATAGGAACAAGATAATAATTTATAAGAAAAAGTTGGCCTTTAAGCTATAATTTGGCTTGTTTACTTCTACTTTAAAACTAAATCCCTGAATTTCAAGAGCTTGGGCCTAACAATCTGTTAACCATTTCCAAAATTAATGTGCAAAGGTGTAATAGGAATATCCTCTTTCTTATAAGGAGGAACATTATTGTGGAAGAAATAGGAGGATGATTACAGTCACCAAATTCTATCACATTTAGTTCAAATTGCCCCCTAACCTTTCAAAAATTTTTCTTATTAGAGAAGGAGAGTTTTATCTAGTGGCCTACATTAAAATGACAAGAAGTTATCCCCTTCTATGTTAACATCTTGATTTCTTTTTCTATATAGAACAAATTGGACTATAACTCTACAATATTGTTCACGTAAATAATATCATTTCTTGTTAATGGCTAAAGCAAATTCGAATTCTTGCAAATTAGAGACTTAATAACAGGCAATGTTAGCTTCTCGAGAGTTTCAACCATTTGAGATACAAAGCATCCATTCCCTAATGTAATAGGGACTTCTTCCTTACTACAATAGGGACTTCTTCCTTTAGGGATGGAGGCACAAAAATTTCTTTTCCACTCTTCATATATGGTGTAACCCCCCATTACCCTAGAGTACGTACCGGAACGCCCGTGGGTCATTCCGACACATAACCTAAGATAATGGA
>JANIIA010499907.1:0-14551 GCA_027478495.1 Erythroxylum alaternifolium | reverse complement strand
TTGTTTATTCATTTATTGATTATTATTAAGGGCATGGAATCGTCTCAACCTTTTTTCTACCATATAAGTTTATTACCTCAGAATCTAAAGCTACATGATTTCCTCTAATGAGATTTTCCTCGGTTGTTTTTCCTTTGTGCTATCCTTAATACGGGAACCTTTTGAATTATTAGTTGACTCATTTTCCATCGTCTTGGTTAAATAATAATTTTTATTATGTTGAACTGCGTCTTACTTTTCATTGCTTAAGGATTCATTTATGCCATCAACTTACTATAATCTTTTGTCATAAAATTTCTTCCAATGGGGATATAGACTTTATAGGTACCAATTTTTGAAGGGTTCAACTAGTATATTAAGGAGATATCATCTTTTATTAGTTTCAAAGTTTCATTAATTTTCATGATTTTTAGGCTATCGGGTGGAGTTTTCTCCATATCGATCTCTACGTATATTTTTGCATAACCAATCCTCCTTAGTATACTATTTTTTCATAAAAACGAAGGCGTTGACTTAGGGAACTTCTAAGTAACTAAGGGTTATAGTAGACTAGAATTCTAGGAGAATGTTATGGAAATTGATATGAATTGATTTTTATTTTTTCCATGATAAGTTTCCATCTCTATAGAAGTAGATGTTTTTCTAAAGATTTCTATGGTTTTGCATTAAGCACTTTGGTATGGTTACATTTAGTGCCTTATAAAACTTAAAAATAGAGATGCCATCTTTATTTATTAAGGTTTCTTTTAACTCCATTTTCTTTCATGTGATAATTGCTAATAGTTGAATCCTAAGAATGAGGGACTTTTTTTTGTAAAGAATTATAGAAAGAATAAGGTCCATCTGAAAACATCAACTAGTAAAATCTCTACAAGTGGAGAGATTATAACATTTTCATCGACAAAGGAGGGAGGGATGTATTTTAATTTTTTAAGAGGAGAGGAGCTTTTGATTACTCAACACCAAGCTTTGTTAGGAAAAGGATGAGGGGCTGGCTTGAGAATGAGTAAACGAAGTAAGGAAAAAAAAACATTTTGTTTGGTTAAGATGTTAATAAGAGGAGGGAGAGCTTAAGACAACTAACTAAGAGTCTTATATTTAGGGAGAACAAGCAAGGAAGAGTGAACAATAGGGGTTTGAGGATGTGAGTCGTTTGAAGAAATAAAGTCAATGGTAGGGAAAAAAATAAGCAATGGTGTTAAGAGATATTGCACTCAATTATGGTTTAGAATGCTGTAAAACTAGATCTTAAGACATGGTAGCATTTTGAGAATATAACGTCAGTTGAGTGAGGAAGGAGCTCTAGAACCATAAGAAGTAGCCATGAAAGAGATTCAAGGTTAGTTTCCAATAATAGAACTAACTGCAAAGGGCTTATGCTAGATAACTCTCGCTTAGGGGAGTTGGTAAAACATATTGACTTGAAAAGAAACAATGGAAAAAGAAAAAAGAAAGAGGTTTAGTTGGGATTTTTAGAGAAAATAAAAAGGATTTTCTAACTAATAAAATAATTATAATCTTTTTAACATACATTAAAAGTTTTTGGTTAAAAAATAACGTTAATTTTTATTTGCTTATATTAAATAGTATACTAATTTTTAGTCTGTAATATTAATTTATTTTATTAATAATTAAATGAACAATATTTATCATATTTTATTAATATAATTTGTTTTATGTAATAATAAATTACATATTTCTAAAATTTTATTTATGATTTAATAATACTAATAAGTATGATTATCTTTTTCTTATATTTTCTATTATAACTCATATTTCTAAAATGTGTAAGACTTAATTATTAATCAATAAATATTGATTAATGTGAAAGTAAATTTTCTTTTAATATTAGTTGTAGTTATTATACTCAATACTATTATTTTCATGCCTTGTCAACGTATTGGACTTACCACCACTGTTTAATAATATTTCTTGTCATATTGAATTGTTGAATTCAGTGCAAGTAATAAGTAAATTTTCTTATCTCATCAATGTTATTGGATTTAGTGCTAGTTTTAAGTAGTTGTTACTATCAATAGATTATCTATAAATTCAATATTCACACAAATATATAAAGTAATTATTTATAAATAAATATTATTACATAACTATATTTTATTATAACATACTAGGGATCTCATTTATTAGTATTATTTTGCAATAAAATAATATTTTAAAGGACTTATTTTACTATTATTTAAGTTGAATCATTTTTATTAGTCATTAATAAAATATTATACTTTTTGATAGAAGTAATGATATATAAATATGAGAAATCATTAGAATACTAAAAACTTTTGTAATTATATTTATTAACACAAATTCCATCAAACTAATTGTTAGTTATTTATAAATTTTAAAAATTAAAAATTAACATAAAATGATCATTCTATTTGTTAATAAAATTAATTTATTATCATATTAAACTATAATATATATTATTAAATATATTAAATTTAATATTTTAACATACCTTACTTTTGTGATTTGCTCATTTTCAATCATTCTTGTGAATTAGCTATGCACATTTTTCCAAATGTCAAGTTAGTAAAAGTTTAGGATAAATTTTAATGAAAAAACTAATCTAGACTTTTCACAAGCTTTAAAAGCTTTTTACAAAAATTTTAAAATATTGGTAAAATTAATGAAATGAAATTGATATCTTTTACCTTAAGTTTTTTTTAATCTTATGAAATCGGGTCCTAAAAATTAAAACTTCTATGCTCACTCCGAATTTTGTTGTTGCAAAAACTTTTCATTGCAATCTTACTATTTCTTTTCAGGACAATCTTCAAGCATGTTGGATTTTCAATCCCAATAATTCAAGAATAATCATACGATTCAAAAATTTCTTGTTTTCATTGATTGTTAACAATATTAGTCGATTGACTAGCTAAGGTGGCTTGGACTTGAACTATTCAATATAAATGGACCATTATGAAAATTCTACTGTCAGTTTTAGCCTACAAGTCCTGAATTTTGATTCTTCTATATTCTGAAACCCTCAACAACCCAAATGAGCTTCATAGTCCAAGAAAATTAGACTATCTGGTAAACCAAAATACTTTTAAGCTAATTATAGACATCAGCGAAGAAGAAGATTAATAAAAATATGATACATCCGAATACGATGATGGCACATACGACTAGTATGACGCCGATCAAAATGCTTAGATATCCTTTGGACAAGAATTTATTTGCAGTTATTGAAGGATCAACTAGGACTCTGTGAGGAACTTTCTATCTTTATGTTGTCTTTTACCATAAAAGACTGATGGCACTTGATTTGATTTTACATAATTTAAGGAGTAGCAGAAAAAATAAAGAGCACAGAATTTACTTAGTTCGATAGCTTAATTGCTATCTACATCTAAGGATCTCACTATCGTGGTTCTAATATCTTTAATGAAAGAATTTGTCACAAGAGATGGAGTGTTTTAGAATTACCTGTAATAGTTCTCTAAACTCTCTAGTACCCTTAGATAAGTACTCTAGCAACTCTCTAACTCACTTTCTTTTTTGAATTAGAAAACAACTTTTATGTGTGTATATGTGTCTCTAATTAGGGGTATTTATGGAGCTGATGAATTTATATGTGTCCTGTTTATGAGTCCAAACACTTTAGTTCTTCAGCATGTGCTTTTCATGTGTGCTTCTCATATGCATTTCATGTGCTTCACTATATGCGTGTCTCACTTCTGTCTTGAGCTTATTCCTTAGTCATATTGTATCCCTTCTTCTATTTCTTTTAGACATAACTCACACACTTTATAAACACCTAACCCTAAATCCCCAATTTGTGTCAGATTGATGAATCTATGTGGAGGGCTGATGGAGCAATTATGAATATCTTCACATTTATTCCCTCCTCCATTAATCTTCACGTTGTTCATTAATTTGTAGGAGATTTAAAAACCAAACCCTAGTTTTTACCGCAATCGTGAGATTGAGAGTGGGTTTTTGATGATTATTGTCTTCAAGGGGCTTCACTTAGTTGTAGATAGTCTCTATAGAAAGTGAACTTCCTTGGATTGATAGTGTTCGTTTCAAAATCTGAAGGGTTTGTATTGCTATCTATTTTATTCAGAGTGAATAACCCTTGTGAGATTCTGTCTCTGACAAAGTGAAGCCTCACATTTATATGCTTGGATCTTTCATGTAAAATTGGGTCTTTACTGAGGTAGAGTGCACTTTGATTGTTTATGAATATTGTTGATGTTGCGATGTTGATGTTGATTTCCTTTATGATTCCTGTTAACCATAATAGCTCTTTTGCTCCTCTTATAATTGCATAGTATTCTACCACTATTGTAAATAGAGATATTATTGATTGCTATTGAACTTTCCAACTAATTGTATGTCCTGCTAATGTGAAAAAATATGCTAATATTGATTTCCATGTGTCTTTGTCTGTTGTATAATCTGCATCTACAAAACCATACAAGGATATGTTATTGCATTTAGCTAGTTCAACTTTTTAAAAACATAATCCGTAATTTATAGTTCCAGCTTAGTATTTGAGAACATTCTTTAGCCCTTGCCAGTATTCAAAACCTGGATTGGCCATGAATTTGCTTAGAATGCTGGTTGCATAGGTTAGGTTAGGTCTTGTACATATCATTATATACAAGATACTTCTAACTACAACATCATGGGGATAGTGTACCATAACTTTCTGTTCTTCCTCTATCTTAGAACTCTTACTAGAAACCATCTGTAGATGTGATCCTATAAGGACAGAAGCTGGTTTTGCTTGTTCCATGTTGAACTGAGCAAGAACTTTTCTGATGTAGTTCTTTCGATTGAGCCATAGCTTTCCTTCCCTCCTATTTTTGATTATCTGCTTTTGTGCTTCTCCTATATCATTCATCTCAAATTATTTGCACAGTGCATTCTTTACCTCTTCAATTCTTCTTAGATCCTTTCCAGTAATGACTAATTCATCTACATAGACGAACATAAAGACTTCTTTAGTCTCTCCTAGGTCCTTATAGTAAAGGCAGTAGTCATATGCACTTCTAGTAAACTTCATACTAGTAATAACCTCATGAAACTTCTTATTCCACTACCTAGGTGCTTGTTTTAATCCATATAGGGATTTATGTAGTAGGCAAACATATCAGGCTTTTTTGTATCCACTAAACCAACTGACTACTTCATATAGATAGTTCCCTCAACCTTTTTATATAGGAAGGCTATTTTGAATCCATTTGATGGATTTCCCATTCATAGATTGTAGCTAACACTAGGATGAGTCTAATAGTTTTAAATTTCAAAGCTGGTGAAAAAATCTCCTTATAGTTAACTCCCTCCTTCTAGCTATATCCCTTAGCTACAAGTCTGGCCTTATATATCTTAGGTTATGCTTTTGTAACTCCCTCTTTAAGCTTGAACAACCATTTGTTCTCAATTAACTTTTCTTTAGGTGGCTTAGGCACTAATATCCAAGTCATATTCTTTATTAAAGAGGAATATTCCTTATTGTAAGCCAACTTCCATTGTTCAGCATCCTCTCTGCTCATAGCTTCTTCATAGGTTTCTGATGCCCTACAATCTATGTATTCTGCAGCAAGACATGCATATTCAACTAAATTAGATTAGTCTGTGTACCTCATGTTAGGAATTCTTTATCCTGGTTGTCTATCCCTAGTAAGCTGGTAGTTTTGTAGAGTTTTATGTGAGCTATCTACGGCTGTTGTGAGACTCTTTCCTCACTTTCACCTTATGTTTCTTCAGTCTCTTGTTTATAATGAATAGGGCCTTGCACAGGTTCCTCATCATGATATTGAGTGTTTTCTTCTTCTGCTTTTTTTTCTGGTGGCACATAAAAGGGGACTGAAGTACTTGGTGATCCCAGTTGCTTCTAAATTTCCTCTTGTAGGTTAGAGTCTGCAAGATTTCTGCACAATAAAGGAAACTCATTTTCCTTAAAAATCATGTCTATACTAATAATGGTTTTGAAACCTCCTTGTTGAAGCCGAAGGACTTTGTAGCCTTTAACTCCTTCTAGATAGCCTAAGAATACTCCTTTCACTGCTCTAGGTTCCAGCTTACCTTCCTTTTGATATGCATAGGTAGTACATCTGAAGGCTCTTAAGTTAGTCAAGCTAGGCTTCTTCCTATTCCAGATATCCTGTGGAGTTTTGCACTTATTAGCAGATGTGGGTAATCTATTTATTAGGTAGGCTATAGTCTTAATAGCTTCCACCCATAGAGATTGTGAACACCCTGATGATAGTAGCATATATATGGTCTTTTCTAGGTGCGTTCTGTTGAGCCTCTCAGCTACACCATTTTTCTGAGTTGTTGCTTTAATTGTTTTATGCCTTTCTTACTACAGTAGTCTTCAAATTCTTTATTGCAGTATTCAAGGCCATTATCTGTCCTTAGGCACTTTAGCTTCTTTCCTGTCTGATTCTTCGTTAATGTATGCCACTTGATGAAGATTTACAATGCTTCATCTTTCTTTTTCATAGGTTAGACCCAGCATTTGCTGGACTTATCATCTATGATGGACATGAAAAATTTGTTCCCTCCCGCAGTTGATACTTGAGTTAGCCCCTAGAGATCACTGTGAGCATATTCCATGATCTCTTTTGCTCTCTTTACTCCTTTATGAAAACTAGTTCTGTGGTGCTTTCCTAGCACACATGATTCACATAATTCCATCTTTTTTATGTCTTTTCTGGAATTAGTCCTTGTTTAGAAGGATGCATCAAATTCTTGTTCCCTACATGTCCTAACCTTGAGTGCCATTGCTTAGTTGAATCTGGCTCTCCATTTCCAGTAGTTAGGTTCACTTCAGTAGAGCCTATTACATAGTAGAGCCCACCCTTTTTAACTCCTCTTATGATCACTCTTCCATCCTTTAGAATTTCTTTAAGTCCATCCTTAAATCTAATACAAAAACCTTGCTGATCAAAAATTCTTTCAGATATGAGATTTCTCCTTACTTTATGCACAAATCTAACATTGGTTAAGTTTCTTTTCTTTCTAACAAACATATTGATGGAAACATTTCCAATACCTTCAACATGTTGTTGTCCCAGGTCTGCCATCTTCACCTTATCATTAATTGGTTTGAATGTGGTGAACTAATCTCTGTGAGCAGTGACATGCATTGTATAGCCCGAGTCAAAGATCCATTCTCTGCTGAGATCTTCACTCTCTTCTGTAACTACCAACAGTTTATCACCAGTAGATTCTTCAGGTTTCTCCACATTTTTAGGATCTCCACCTTGTGCAGCCTTGTCTCTTTTCTTCTTTCTGTAGTCTCTGGCAAAATGCCCCTCCTTGTCACAA
Organism: Erythroxylum alaternifolium; assembly: GCA_027478495.1. NCBI lineage: Eukaryota > Viridiplantae > Streptophyta > Magnoliopsida > Malpighiales > Erythroxylaceae > Erythroxylum > Erythroxylum alaternifolium. Next base: position 7,249 of record JANIIA010499907.1, on the reverse strand, counting down.
TAGAAGCACTTATTGCCTTTAGAATTTTTCCTCTTTTCTGTATTATCTTTAGACTACTTGTCTCTGCCATTCCTTTTATGCCAATTTCACTTCTTATTGTTCTTTTACTGATGCTTCTTTTCTTGTTTATTATTAATAAACATGGCTTTTGGATCCTTCTTGGATGGATTATTATCTACGATTTCCTCTATTAGTGAGTCCAGCACCCTCTTGACAGTGAGTGATTCTCCACTGGCATGCTTAATCACTTTCTTGAAGGCATTAAAGTTTGATGGTAAGGCTTTCAAAATTGCCACAGCTTGATGATCTTTTGAAATCTTTTCATTTATAGCTTCTAAATCTTGTACCAATTTAAAGAAGTAATCCAGATTATCATCAAGAGAAACAATACTATTCATTTTATAGTTGGCTATATTATGTAATAATGTCATCTTGTTAGGAAGACATCTTTTAGCATAGAGTTCATCAAGCTTCATCCACAATTTCTTTATAGTATTATAGTTCTACACTTTTGTTATCAGAGTAGGTGATAAATGAAGCATTAATTTGCAATGTTCAAGTCTTTGCAACATCAGATCCTTAGTAGGATCTGTCTCCGTATCATACTGTTCTTCAATTGCACTATAACAATCATAAGATTCAAGTAAAGCTTGCAGTTGAAGTTTCCAGATTTTGAAATCTTCTTTACTAGTCAACACATCCATTTCTTTGCCCACCATTTTGTTACAAAAATTTAAGAGAAGATAAGAAAACACATTTCTTGACGGTGTCTTGACTGAAACAGGTAGATTAGAAAAATGGTGTGAAGATTTAGGCTTACTTGTATGATATTACCTTTACATTCTTGATGAGTCTTGAATGCTTGAATGCTCAAAATTCTGTGAATTAGCTCTGATACCACTGATGTTAGGAACTTTCTATCTTTATGTTGTCTTTTACCACAAAAGATTGATGGAACTTGATTTGATTTTACAGAAGTTAAGGAGTAGTAGAAAAAATAAAGAACACAGAATTTACTTGTGTCAATAGCTTAATTGCTATCTACATCCAAAGATCTCACTATGGTGGTTCCACTAGCTTCAATGAAAGAATGTGTTATAAGAGATGGAGTGTTTTAAAAACACCTGTAAGAGTTCTCTAAACTCTCTAGTATCCTTAGATAAGTACTCTAACAACTCTCTAACTCACTTTCTTTCTTGGATCAGAAAACAATTTTTGTTTGTGTATATATGATTCTAATTAGAGGTATTTATAGAGTTGATGAAGTTATACGAGTTGTATTTACAAGTTCACACACTTTATTTTTTCAACATGTGCTTCTCACATGCTTCACTATATGCGTGTCTCACTTCTGTCTTGAGCTTATTCCTTAGTCAGATTGTATCCCTTCTTTGATTTCTTTCAGACAAAACTTACACACTTTACAATCACCTAACCCTAAATCCCTAATTTGTGTCAGATTGATGAATCTGCGTTAAGGGTTGATGGAGAAATTGTGAATATCTTCACAGACTCAATTAGTAATTAAGAGTGTTTAAATTTAAGTGTATTTTGATTAGTAACATGAACATGAACATGAACATAAAAGAATTTTGAATTCTCCCTTAGTTTAAATTTTTTATTTATTGAAAAAATTATTCTTCACTAGTAGTTTATGTCAAAAGTTCATTAGGGAACTTTTGCCATAAGCAACACATTTTATAAATACCATTTAGGGATGATTAGAGGAGGAAGCACAACAATAAACCTAGAAATTATAATCCAAATAGTAATTATAACACACCTTTTCTGTTGAACTTTTTGTGGAAATTATTAGTTAATGATAATTTTTAATTGGTGTATATCAATTCATATAAAATTTTAAAATATGAGGAAACTTAAAAATTTTATGTTTAAAATTCATTAATTTTATGTTTAAAATTCATTACAATAATGAAAAAGATAAAAATATATTTTTTAAAATTCAAAATTTTAAAATTTGAAAATATAAAAAATTAAAAACATGTTTTTTGAGAGAAGATATTTTATTTCTCAAATTTTACGAAGGAATGACTATATTGGTTAATAAGCCCACAAAAAATTTATAAATAACACAAACTAATAAATTAGGTTAACAATTATATATCTCCGACTATAGTTAAATAGGAAGGGCTAAGGTAAGAGCTATAAGATAGGTCACTCTCCACTATCCTTTTCTTTTAGTACCTATTCCTTTTTTTTGTGTAAAGTAAGGAATAATATTGAATCAAAAGTAAGAAAAAATAGATCATAGGACAACTTACAAACATACTTAGAATACAGTCAAAAGATACATAGGCTAGAAGCCATCAAAAGAGAATATATACAAAGATCAAGGTCTAGTATAATTCAATGTACCAAACTAGTTGGAAACATAAATACAGAAGTGATAAGTTGATTTTAATTGGCCTTGTCTATTCTCCATATTGCCACTAATCTTTTTATGCATACCCCTAACTTATATTAGCCCCCTCATCTATTAAACTGATCATTATTCATGCTTTGCTCCATAAAAAGCACCTGATTCCTATAGTGCCAAATGGAATAAATCGTGTAACTGAAAACTAGCTTGAACACGTTTATGTAATTTGTCTTACCCTTGCATAATTTGGAGAACTATAGCACTATTTCACCCTAATTAGATTCTAGACAGTATAAGTCACATAATTGTTAGACTATAGTCCAAAGTCTCTGAGCAGTGTTGCAATTAAAAAGCAGATGAGTTAAGTTTTCTTGATACTTCTTGTAGAAGCTGCATCTTAGATTAATATTACTCATAAACTTAACAAGCTTTTCCTTATTCTTCAGTCCATTCTTGATAACCATTCAAAATATGATAAAGGCTTTGAGGATTTAAGGCAAGTATAATAGTAATGGATTGAGGACCAACTTATACCATGGGACTTGTGGTTTTATTAATCTAAAGAAAGTATAATAGGATTTATTTGTAAAGCAATTTGAGGAGTCAGGTATCCAAATTAATTTATCTTCCTAATCCAATGGTATCCTATTTACTGGCACTTTTTAATAATGCTTGTGAATCCTTTGCATCTACTAATCGATTCACCATTCTCCATAACCTCCTTAACTCTTGCTTCTTTGTGAATTAAACAATTAAGCTATTGATATTCTAATAGGAGGTTTAGAGGGCTAAGTACATTCTAATTGTCATCCAAAAAGTAAGCTTGTTCTCCATTCTTAATTTTGTATCCCATTAATCCACTTAAGCTATCCTTAATTCTCAATTTCTATGTTATAAATCATGAGGAGTTTGGATTTTTAGATTTGTTTTAAAATCACCTCCCTTTTAGAAAATGCATGTGAGCCCACCTTACCTATTTGACTTCTTCATAAAAAAGATTCTCTAGATCTTTTTTACAATCGACACGTTATTAATAGTCTTGAGAGATCTTATGTTGATTCCCTTTTCCTCCTTTAGTTTAAAACCTCATACCAATTTATTCATCAAAAAAGATTTGTTAGGATTTTCAACTCCATATGTCTAGAGAATTTTTAGTTATTCTATCAATTTCTTCGGTTAAGCTTATATGACATCTAGTGAATTTAGAGATAGTTAAGTAAAAATACAATTATTTGCATTTATTCCTCTAGTTATTGATCCTCCTATGGACAACATCCAAAGGGGTTTGCAGTCTCTATATGTAAGTCTCTTTATTTGATAATTAAATATTTAAAAGGGATCTTTCACTATATATTTAATCAAGTTGTAGAAATTCTTTACGCATTGCTTGACACTCTCTAAGATAATAAGGTAGCTTTTATTTGAATTGATAGATAAGCCAAATAATTATTTGCATTTATTCCTCTAGTTATTCATCCTCCTATGGATAACATCCAAAGGGGTTTGTAGTCTCCATATGTAAATCTCTTTATTTGATAGTTAAATATTTAAAGGGCGATCTTTCACTATATATTTAGTCAAGTTGTAGAAATTCTCCACGCATTGCTTAACATTCTCTTAGATAATAAGCTAGCTTTTATTTAAATTGACAGATAAGCTAAATAATATAAAGAGGGTATCTAAGGACTCCATCAGCACTTCCAAAGAAGATTCATTTTCCCTAATCAATAATGATAAATGATCTACAAATATCAAGCTGACAATCTTTATTTCCCTGCACTTATAATGATAGGTAAAATTTAGTTGTCTTTGGTTATTGTAATTGATGATTTTGCTAAGGACTTTTAGATATAAAGTGAAAATATAAGGATAAAGGATCCCCCTGTCTAATGCCTTTAGCCCATAAAGATCCTTTTGAGTTCCCGATTGCAAAGTACATTATAGGAGCTATTTCCACACGTTAAGCTACCCACCTCTTGAAAGCTAGAGGGAATCCAAACACCTTTAGAGTATGTTGTATAAATTGCTAGTTTAGAGGGTCAAAAGTATTCTTGAAAATCTATCATGAGGGCACAACATTTAGGTCTTAATATGGAGTGGTAATTTTTAAAGAGCTCTTGGGCTAGCATGATGATGTCTCCTATATTGTGACTCATTATAAAATCTCCTCTACTTTAATTGACCAAGGAACTCAAGATTTTTTTTAAGTCTATTAGAAAGTAGCTTAGAAATTATCCTGTATATTAGGTTGTAACAATATATTGACTCGAACACACTTTTAACCACTATCTCTTTTACAAGTCTCCATGTTTTTAAAAAAAGAATCCATTAAATCCATCAGACCTAGGAGCCTTGTATGGATTTATTGTAAGTACGCCTTTCTACTTCCTCCTGAGTGAAAGATCTAGTTAAATCCTCTATATGAGCAATGTTGAGGTGGTGATTCGTATAGATCGTTTGTTTATTTTTCTAATTTCTGTTCTTATAATGGTATTAGAGTCTAGTTCTCTTAGGAGTGGAAACACGTGAGGAAATAATAAATTTCTTTTATCTATTTCCTATATATCCAATAGCCACATATTCTAATTTTATGCAAGTAATCATCACATGCTTTGATATCAATATGACCATTTAAGCACGTTAATAAAGAATTTTTTAGGTTAATAGATTTTTGGCTAACTTTTAATCTAGAATTCAAGAATCACTAAAATTTAGTACTTTGACAAATTCCACAAAAGGAGAACTTGAAGCTAGAAGGATGAAAGATCTTAAGGTACAAGAATTATATATTTTAGGATATTGATCGTCCCATAGTAGAAACTATTCTTTACAATGAAACTTCTAAGCTATTTGTCCCTAATGGCACTTATGAGGGTAGTGAATTGGGTGTTGATGGATTTATGAAACTATTTCTACCTAAAAGATGTAATTTAACAAATATTAATATATGATAATACAACGAGATAACTCAATATAAATCAGTTGAATAGTCATCAAATTATCCTTGCTTGCATTTACTTTTCAATACACTTATTAGAATTCCATTGATTCTCTTCCCCCAAAAAGATTAATAGAAACCTTCTTATAATAACCTTATTTTTAAACGAGTAAAGAGCAACTCTTCTTATGATTCTTCTCCAAGGTGAAGAGTAACTCCATTGATAAATGAATTTATAACTTAAAAGACGTTACTTGAGCACTTTGGTAACCTAAAGGCTCACACACTTAAAAATTCAACAATAAATGCTCATAAACCTTTGAAAAACTTTTCTGAAATATGTTTATAAAATATTCAAATATTTTCCATACTTAAACTAATGAAAAATCGTATAGTTGAAAGGTTTAAAAGTTAAATTATCCATTAGAATCAAAAACTAGTCATTGCCAATGGCTAGTTACTTTGCATTTGTCATCCTCTATTTATTAATGTGCATTGAATGCATAGATCTTCTGCCAATTAGGACATTAGTTGATTAATGTAGCTATAGCCTTTAATTATATAAGTTTTGGTAATTTTAACCTGCATTGGTCGATCACTAACCTATATTGGTTGACTAATACATCTAAGATCACGATTTCAACATTTTTAAACACTCAAACTTAATTTTCTAATACTGAAATTAAATTAAAAAATTTTCAAAATTTTATGTAAAGAATGATTTAAGAATAAAAAGTGTTTTTTAATGAAATCAAAACATTAATTTCTTTTAATGGTTGAAAAGGCCAATGCAATAAGTTAAAATGATGATATATTTTACATGATGAGCCTTTAAAGTATCAAAGTAACTAGGTAGGAACTATAATAAACATCACTTATCATTTCTATCATTTTTTCACTTGTTCTTCCTTTTTTTGATTTTGTTCTTCACTAGAACAAGTTTAGCTCTAACTTTTTTTGTATCTTTATAAGATGTATCTTGATTTATGCATAACCAATATTTCTTTTTTAAAAAAATAAAATCATTAGTAGTACATACATGTTATTATCATCAAAACATAGATTGTAACTTCCTTTGATTAGAAAATCACTCATTTTTTTATGATGACAAAATATTTTGTGATATCAGATAAACATTAATAAAATTAAACAAATATGATTTTTTATTCTAAGGCAATATGAATATTTAACACCCCTAAATTCATGCATCATAAAAAATGATAAGATAATCTATTTTAATTAAAAATAAGTTTTAGCCATATTATCATTCCTGAACATTAGAGGGAATTATCTTCTTTTTATGGTAAAATGGAAATGAGAGACGAACTTTTTTTCGAATTCTTCTACTCTTTCTCAATATGGAGTAGAATAATGGAGCATTGTCTATGAATTGCTAATATTAAAACTCTTCCTAATGCTGTTAAATGGCTTATTAATTAATAATCAATTAATGCTACTTGGATAGATTGTCTACTGCAGTAGCTAATACTATGTAGAGGACATGGAGAGAACAAAACTGTAAAAGATTTTATAACAAAGTGAGGTCTAAGGAACATGACTTGCTTATTATCATGCAAAATTTAAGGGCAAAACTTAATTTTTTCACAGATTATAAGCAATTATAATCAAGCACCAACTATAGAATAGTAGATCAATTGGTATGTTATTAATAGTCAACATTGGAAGGACTAAACATGAGCTAAATACAACATCTTTATTGCATGTTTGAAACTAAACTGGCTAGAAGAAGGAGAAGGTTTACAAATTACACTAGAGTCTTAGTTAATCCTAGACCATATAGTTGAGTCTACCTTCTGATTTATTGTAACCCCCCATTATCCTAGAGTACGTACAGGAACGCCCGTGGGTCATTCCGACACATAACCTAAGATAATGGAGTGCTACGTGAAATAACTATCGAACTCCACATG
>JANIIA010499887.1:0-14552 GCA_027478495.1 Erythroxylum alaternifolium | reverse complement strand
GTGACAAAGTTTTAGAGATATGTCAAAATCATATAGATGACAAAATGTATTGACATTTTGAGTTGACTAATGTCTCACAAACTCTGAAGACAACATGTAAGATGTCAGTACTAGGATAGCAAGATGCAAGAGGTTGCATTGAGTAGTGCTAAAAGGTATAGTACCTTATTGGAATTGTTCCATTTAATTTAGCCTATTTAAAGCATGATTGATGAATACAATCAAAGGCTTTGCTATAGTATGATAATAGTTGCCATAAGAAGAAAAATGATTGCACGACTTTTCTTACCTATACAAGATATGATAAAGATCATATGTATTTCTAATTCATGCTTTGAAGTATACGATACTAAATTTAGATTCCAAATTATTGTAATGTTCAATGTATGATTAAAAATAGGTTGTTAAGTAAAAATAGTTGATCCAGTTTTATATAAATAGTTTATATGTTGGATCAAAGGAAACTTATGCTTAACGTAGCAAGAATGAAAAGATGGATAACCTAAATTATCCTGTTATGCCATATTGGTTAAATCAACACAACGAGAATCATAAAGTTACATACTAGGATATATGTATCTTTTTGACTATGAATCGTATGGAACTTGTGAAACTTGCAAAGTTGAAGAATAACTAAATGAACCTTTGGTGAAAGGATGATGATGGTATTGAATTGTTAAATCTTATACAAGTGATGTATTGGATGGAATAACATTTCCTAAAAGGATAATATTATATTTTATTATATTACTAATGAATTTATATGATATAGTCATATGTATTAAATAAAATGTTGATTTAAAAATTTGAAAAGTTCAAATTGTTTGAATCTAAGTAAAAATTAAGCATTGAGAATGCTGAAGCACGTTGATGAGATCATTATAGTGAGTTTTAAATTTTCGGCTATCGATAGAGAATCATATTCTTTAGTGAATACCTTCACAACTAAATTTATAAGAGTATGGATTTATGTAAGGAGGAAAATACATTATGAGATATTGTAGGATGCAATATTATTTCTTCTATAGCGATGCTTAATATAATGTCTTACCTTCTATAGTTCCAATTGAATCAATTAGCAAGATTTCATATTAGATATAAAATGCTAAGTCTTTGAAATAGTTAAAGCTAGTGATTTAAGGATGCGATGCTTAGCTGAAGTATATATTATCCATTTAGTTTAAAAGTAAATTGAGTAACAAAAAGGTATGAGATATACAAAAGTTCTATATATTCTTACAAACATGTTGTACAAATTGTTTGTTTCAACGTATACTTATAAGAGAATGGTTCTTAAGATAAATAATGGGAGTAAGATGAAAATTAAAACGTTCAAATCTCATGACAATACATCTAATTGGAACTAATGCCTTTAATGATACATTTGATGTATAGTTAAAAAGCTACGAGATACTGAAAGATTCACTTTCATGATGAATTCAAAGAGTTTGCTTTGGAGATGATTATGAATTTATCACATCTAAAAGAAGGTTAGTGGGAGTATAGTTGTCCTCTTTAGTGGGAGTATGTGGAGACATATTGCTCACAGAGAACAACAGTTCTAACTTTCAATTGTTGAACACATAATTGTCCAAGAACAACTCTTGTTGGATATGAAAAGGTAACAACTTAATTCTGGGAATTAGATCTATAGAGATAGATTGGATGTTGTTAACTTATTCTAAGTCCAAGTACATAGATAATGTACTAAAGATATTTAGTATTTGAGATATCAGATACTTATGAAGTATTAAAGATATCCATTACTCTATGTGTGAGTTGATATTTAAGTTCAAAATGATAAGGATATAACTTTAGAAGTAAATCCTAATTAAGGTTTATTTACTTATAACAATATCATTTAGGATTGGAAAGGTTCCAATATAGCAATGGTCGTTAATTGAGCCATAATACAATTTTATTGGATCAACAAGTTCTTTAGTGAACTTGATAAAGTTTCTTTGTATTGTTCAGGACACTAATGTACTATAGAACATTAGAGCCATTGGGCATGCATAAGGAGCTAATGTCTCATCAAAGATCCAATAATTTGTTTAAGCAAATTTTCTTAGTTATGATGATAATTAAGATGGGAATTGTAAGATTTAAGAAAGTGCCTCACTATAGAGATTCTTGTAGAATTCTTTCATTAAGCCATTGTCCCAGTAGTAGAATAATTGTCATATGATGATATAGTATGAGATACTTAAACGATTGGCTTAGTGCAAGTGGGAGATTGTTAGCTTATGCTCTACATCCAATTGCTTTGGCTGTAATTTAGTGACAAATTATTTATAGGCATTCTTTATTTTGTACATGTTTAGATGTATGATAAAGTCCAAGGGATAATTGTGCATTGCAATGAAATTATAATGGAATTCTCTTAGTGATGAATGTATAAGTGATCATTTAACTTGAGGTCATCAAAGTTATCTTGTTTGGGGATTATTATGTTTTGATGCTACTTATAATCTATTTAATCATAGGTCATTTTATCGGTAGTCATTGGACGTAGCATGAACTATATGAAGGTTATTGTGTGATCAAGATAGGATTCATCACCCCAAAGTAATTAGGTTGTTCTCAATTAGTATTGATTCAAGAAATCCTTGGCCAAGGTGAAGTGAAGCTTTGTAAATAGATTACAAATATCATTAATTGAATCGATAGCTAATGGCGGAGAACTAATATGATTAAACTCAAAATAAAGTAGACATTAATTCCATTCTCTATGTCTAATCAGAACATTGTATGATGAAAGGATTGAATTATATGAAAAAAATCATGCAAGGAAAAAGGTTAGTCAAAACTACTTTGACATTCCTAAATATTTGGGTAATCATGATGCATTGCTAGACGCCAATCTTGATCTATGATTATACATTGTTTAATTGAAGAATTAAAGATAAATTAAAAGGAGTTTTAATTTATCTAATTATAATTATGAGTTAGAATTATAATTTATAATAATTGCCAATATATTTGAAAACCTAATGGGTCTCATATATAAAATGGGTTGAAAAGTGCAAAGTTAATTTAATCAAGTTGGACATAATTGTAAAGTTTGAGACACTTTATGTTTAAATATGAGATATTTAATAAATAAGTATCAATATGAGATACTGAATCTTATATGGGCATAATTGGTATTTAATTAGAATTATTTGCAATTCTAATTATAGTTTAATTAAAATTAGAATTTAATTTTAATTAAATTACTAAAACGTCCAAAGCTTATTATAAATAGGTTTAGGCTCTATGGAGCTAGCACTTTTTGCTTAACCCTCTTTGCAAGAGTTACAGAATTCTCTCAACTCATTCTGTGGATACCATTAGAGGACGAACATTTGTGCGGCTATAGTGGTTGAAACAGATCGATTTCGGGAATGGTTTAAGGGATAAGACAAGATTATTATCAAGCTTCGGAATAATGTATGAATTATTTTTCAGCTTTATTATGATTTATGTTAATCATTTTATAGAATTAAAGAGATCTTGGTTTTCGAAAAATCAAAGATTATGAAAAAGTTTTGTGATTATTCCGCTACTGTCGGGATCAGATCTAGACCCTGTTTCCCATCAGCCAAAGAAGAGGACGAATATGAATTGGTATAGACCACAAATGTGTGGGCAGTTAGTGCTTGTTTTAGTTTCTAATAACCGTATGTAAGTAAAATTGATGACTATAGATCCCCAGTTTGTATAAAAAATCTGAATGAACAGTATTTTAATAAAAAAGAGTCAAACAAAAGGAGGCAGACTTTTCAATATTTTAAGGATCGTGTAAATAACAGAAAGGAAAAAAAACTAGAGAAATGGACACTATATATTGCAAAATTGTAATGGTAACATACTACTGCATTGTTTGCAAATTCATTCTAGTATTTGTTAGGTTCAACAATATTCAATCTTAGAGAAATCGATAAACTTGCTCGTTTTTCATATGTTCAAATTATGAAAACAGCCTTTTTGTAAAATACAAAAAATGTTGCGTATATTATGACCCTCCTTAGACTCTCGTAAAGCAAGAGCCTTATACACTACTTTATTTGTCAAGTTCAACATAGTTTTAAAGGCAATGATGATCAATTTTTGATTACTAAATTGAAAGTTTTACCAAAGTTGGAATTGAATTTAAAAAGTTTTAAAAATTAAGCATTTTTAAATTTGTTATTCATAAAATTTATATTAAAATATAATTATAAAATTTATCACTAAATTGAGTTTTAATCAATAATTTTAAAATTGGATCGAACCAGTCTAATTTTTTACGAAAAAATAAACCCGATGGTTTTCTTAAGGAAACCGTCCGATTAAGCAACAAAATCGGTTGGTTTTCTTATACATTGAAGAACCAAATTTTAAATAAATAAATAAATAACACAAAAAAAGTTTGGCATGAATGATAATTGAAGAAGATGAAAAGATTAAAGAGCAAGAATAACACCAAAAATGTTTATCGAGAAACTGATAATCATTCTTTCTTCATTCTTTATTTCATATATCTTTATTTTTCAATAAATTTAATGTTTTTTCTTTTCAAGATTCTTACACAGTCTAACTAATAAAATATTTTTAAAATCTGTATTCTTTGTTTATCTCTTTAAATTTTAATTAATTTTTTTGAATTATTATTATTATTGTTGTTGTTGTTGTTGTTGTTATTATTATTATTATAATAAAATGAATTACAATTTTTATCCTAAAAAAATACTAAATATGTTTAATCTCACTAAAAAATTATATTTGTCAAAATTTAGGTTCTTTATTTTCTGTTGTACTTTAATTGAAAATTTTTAAATAATTATTTTTTAAAAAACTAATTATTATTTTTATCATTAATTTGTTTAATAAATTGAATTACTAGTTACTATATATAAGTAATTTTGCTTAAGATAATTTTAGCATGTACTAAAAAATAATATTCAAATCATAAAGAATTATGTTTAGATTAAGGACGTTGACAAAAGTTATAATAAATTTAAAATCCTTTTTATTGACTTTCTTTAAGCATAATTGAACTTTTACGAATAATTTTTATTTTATTATTATTTTAAAATTTATGTTAGATTCAATATAAATTTAAATTATTATTTATTATATATTAATAGACATTATTAGTATATTTTTATTTCAATAAAGTATTTTATTTTCAAATCTATTTTATTTATTCTTATAATTTTTTCTTCTTATTTATCATATATTGGTTTTGTAGTGGTTAACAACCTTTAATCCTTAAACTTATTTTTGACCGATTCAATGCCTAATTTGATTTCTTAAACATTGATTCAATCTTCTTAGAGTGCTCGATTGCTCGAGAAGAGCTGTTGCGCTGATCAAAAAGAGAGGAGGAATATCAATTGGCATGGACCATAAAGACTGAACATTAATTGAGAAAGATGAATTTTGCATTTGTCAAAAATATATTTGAATTAAAAAAATTTTTTAATCTATAATTTTAAATTTGCAACCAATAATTCTAAATAAAGTAACTTTCACATACCTTACCGGAGAAAAGATCGAATATAAAATGAATTAAAAATCAATTGATTATTGATTTCTTAATTATATAAATTTGTTTGACTTATAGGAAACAACCTTCTAATTTGTAATATTATTTTAAACTTTAAAAAGTGACGTTAAAATATCTAATTTTTTGTTTGTTATGAAAATAACCTTAAGTTAAGTTTTGTGAATTTTTTATACTTATCACAACTATTATTAACTATTAATTTTTTAAATATTAAACTTAATTTTCTTTCTTCTTTGTAATCCATTTGCTTCTACTTTGGAAACCCAACCTAAGACTATCCTCTCGTCTACGGATTTTAAGTTGACACATGACTAGCAACTAATTCAAGTAGTTTTTCAAGCTCAGGCGCATATCTTATGAACTATCAGTTCCAAAAGTTATATCTTGGATTCTGTCAAATAAAAAAGAAATGATATCATACCCGAAAAAAAGCGACATTGATAATATAATGTGATAACACATGAAAGAAAGCAAAGATTCATAACATATCTGGAAAGATAATCACCTTAAAAAGCTTAATAAAAGTTATCAGAAGGCCCAATAGATGGGTCGATTAAAGATTAATCGCTCCAGCAGCATTCTTGTAATCTGTTCCTGGATGATTTCTTGCTGACAAGAAAAAAATCACCCAGTTGGTTTTCCCTCTAACATAAGTAAGAAGAACCCATAACTTTATCGTCTTCTTCGATTACTGAATTTTTAGAGTTTATATTCAAACAAACTTCTTTTTTTTGACTTAGGGTTTCGTTCAATCTTAGAAATGTTTCCATCTCCATTCAAACTCTTCCTCTTTAATAACTCCTTATATTCATACTTTTGTTCAACCTATTCAATAATAAATAGAGAACAGACCAACATCCCAACCCGTTCTTTCTCTCTATCATCTAAGCTTCTCAAAGTCCAAATTCTCACTGTTGAAGAATCTTTCATCACAGACTATTAGCAAGCTTAACAGTACCATGAAGAAGCTATATTGTAGAGGGGCTATATGCTTTTCACCACCCCCTATCTTCGACCATCTCTCCTTCCTTCCCGCTGCCATCATCACTCTTGTTGCCACCTTGTCACCATAGGACAAAAAGTTGTTGGCCTATCTCTTATCTTCCTCAACCTTGCAACACTGTTCATAATAACACTACAGAACAACATCGTCATTGCTTCTTCTTAAGTCCACTACTCATAGCACTCCAAAGACTGTAGTTTGTAGGAAGATTGGCAATGACCATCCTCTATTGCTCTACTATTACTAGTTCAGGTGCTATATAAGCTATTAGGTTCAATGGGATTCGTCTGTTAGAATTCAACTGTGATCAAATCATGGGTGTACTGGAAAATTGATGTAGGTAAGTCCTGGGTAATAATATCAAAATTTTAGATGACAACACGCTAAGAATCTAGGACTTTTAGGTGAGATTATGGTTGGAGGCATGACAAAGGATGGTGGTGGTATGGTGTTTGTGTTCCAGTAGTTTTGGGTGTTTCATTGATGTGACTTATTATTTGTAAAGGTCTTTAACTCTTCTGTTATTTCTTTTTATGGTTCATCAACAGATGGTGATGACTGTGGTGATTCATTGAAGGTCTTAACACTTGTAAATACTTGGGTTGTATTCCATGTACAATGTCAATTACTTCCACGAATGTTGTCAAATGAATGTAAACTTCAGTGTCATTTCCATGGAAAATAAATTTAGTCCTACTTGTAACACCCCACTTCCATCCAACATGTACACGTACACCATTTAGACGAATATGCACATACTTGATAGAAATGGCATGCTTACTGCCTCACTATCAATATAACGAATGGTGTCATAATTAAAATCACAATTAACATAATGTCTAAATCCAAAATCTTCACATTTCATTTCGCAAACCATAATTTACAATGTAGCATGATATCCATCATTCATGTTTATACAATATCATTCTATTAGAGTTACAGCTCTGTCTAAAAAATATGCTACAACATAAGGATTTAACAAAAACTAAGATTAATCCTTCAGTCCCAACTGACCGACCTTTGAGCCATGTTCTTCTATCCAAAAGTTGTACCAAAAACTCTTCTAAGTAGTCTTAAGAGCTAAGTCGTTGCTCTCTTAAACCTAAAAATGTCAACATTGCAATTTGTTAAGTTTTGCAAACTCAGTTGAGTAACCATCCTCGATAGTTCACTCTTGTCATGCAACACACAATTTATGTCATCATATAATTCACATCATCTCAATTTCTATCATCTAATATCACAAAACACTTTGTACATAGATGTACCATTTCAAAAAAACCATACATTTCATCACTTCATTATAATCATGCAAGACATATTCATCAATAAGCATTCACACATTTCATACAATACAAGTTCTTAAAACATTGTAATTGCATAAGTTATTCATATCATATGTATATGCAATGTTTATGAGAATCAAATTTATTTATTATGTTGTTGTAACTGAGTATCTTTTTCACTGTCCCATATCTTTTGTGGATACCGGGCTCTACTATACTGTCCCATATCCATTGTGGATACCAGGCTCTATCATATAAATTGAACCATAGGCTTTTACCACAGATGTCTGAGCTTTAAGCTCTTTTTCATTAACGACTCCAGTCATAACTCCTTTTAAATTTCATGAATTCATGGAATAAATGCATTTAACATTTTCAATCATCACATTTTCTCATTTTCAATGCATTTAAGCTCTTTTTTATTAGCTAATCAGAGATTTATCTTACAGCCTGACTCTCAAGTGCAGTTACAATAGAAAGGGGCTGTTGAAATTCTCCTAGCCTTATATGAAAAATACACTGATGCAAATGA
Source organism: Erythroxylum alaternifolium (assembly GCA_027478495.1). NCBI lineage: Eukaryota > Viridiplantae > Streptophyta > Magnoliopsida > Malpighiales > Erythroxylaceae > Erythroxylum > Erythroxylum alaternifolium. Next base: position 6,198 of record JANIIA010499887.1, on the reverse strand, counting down.
TAACATAGAACTTATGGATGAAGAAAAGTTTAGTGAGAAAGTTTACCTTTTGTGATGGGAACTGTCAGATGTTTCCTTTTATTGAAATTGGCCTTTGTTTGCAGTTGTCTTTTTTAAGAAATCTATAGAAGATATATCTTCTGTAAGTTTGTGATGTGTAGCTATCACATATAGGTCTTATGAATGCATAAAATTCTAGTTAGTGAAATTTTTTTTTCTTGATTAATCGATGTCCACCGTTCGATTTCACAAATGGGTTTCATGATGTTATTCAAGTTAGCAAGGTTCCCATTTTGTTGGTTCCACAAACCCTACTCTAATCACTATGAATTTAAGACGAGGACATTATTTCCTCTGTAATTTCAACTACGGTTGCACTGTTGGACAAAACCTGTTAATGCCCCAGCATCTGCCTTGACACCTCCATCATCATCATCATCATCGCCTACCCCATCTGAAATCATTAATGACTTGCACAGTTGGACCATCCCTACACTCTAGCTACTTTTTGTTAATATTTTTTTTACCTCTGCACTCAGTTGCTTTTTGCTAATATTATAGTTTTAGCAATAGTAGTTTTGTTTTGATTCTTAAAGTATAGAAAAATAATATTGTTAGTTTTCTGATATGAAAATGGAGAAATATGTGTCGATTCATCCTCTCCATAACCCTTTAAAATAAGCCAAAATGCCAAATTTTGACATCATGGCACAAATGTTAAGAGTTTTTGAGTTGGGAAGCCCTCAAATAAATAAATTTTGGTTGTCTTTACTTGACTGAATAGTTTAACTTACCAACCCAAAATTTGCACTTGCATAAAAACACAGAGGCATACAATAAATACGTACGCTGCTGATCTGACAAAAATCTTTGCAATAATTAAGTGGAAATATCCAGTATTTGAGAATTATTAAGTGGAGTAATTAAGTGGGAGAATCCAGTATAAAAAGATTTGATCACAAGCATACATAAATTCGCCCATATCAAGAGTGGTTCATTTATAACTTCACTTCCTTAAAACTTAAGGAGCTTAGGAAAATAGCACATTCATTGTTAACACTAAATTATCTGACACAACTAACTATATCTTAAATTCTGATTTTCCTATCAATCCACATTTTATGCTTCTGTAAAGATAATTTAAGAACATGAACAGACAAACAGGAGTATGGATGTCATATTAAGTCCCCTTTTCTAGTTCCAAGCAATTAAATCATATTGTCAAGAAAACAAATGAAAAAATCCATATTGACAAAAGTTAATACTATAGTCCACTTGCTAAACTACAATATTTCCCCGTGTTTTCAATTGTTGTGTAAAGAAGAAGATTTCCAACTTATCTTCCCTTCCTTCTTTCCCTTGATATTACTTCATTTTTTTGGAATGGGCAAGACATAAATAGGTAATCGACTCAATGAGAAAAATGAAGTTGTGCTAGAGCTTCTAAGAAAACTAACTCCTCTCTCGTTGAAGCAGGTGGTGGTTTTGTGTATTTTCACTGTTAATTTTATTTCATGGGTCAACTTTAAAGTTGACTGTATTTCTGCCTCATTTCTCCATTGTAATTATGAATACCTCCTTTTCAATTTGAATGTTTGACGTCAAGTTTTTTATTTGCAATCTAATTGTTCAATTTCAGACAAAGGCCTATCATGTTTCCAATATCTTTATCTTCAAGATTATAATATTACTAGAGGGAATAGCTATTGCCATTGATGTTATGTTCTACCTAATCATAGGAGATATTCTGCAGTGATGCCTTATGTTGGACGATTTTTAAGAGGTAAAGGTGATAACGTGAAGAAGGCTGCAAAAAGTTTAAGGGCTTGCCTTTTTTAGAGAGATAACATAGTGATTGGTATTGTAACAACAACCTCCATTATCATATGATTGCTACCATCAAATTTTGTAGTAAGTTTTTTCTTACCCTTTTCCTACGACTTCTTAACCTTTTGTTTTTTTTAATCATTCATTTTCCTTTTTGTTCCGTTAGCCACGAGTTCAAAATAAAGAATAAACGTTAGCTCAGAATTTATCAATAGCTCTATTTTTTGGTTACTTTTTTTTTCTAATTCTTATTTTTGTAATTCAGAAAACTTTGCAACAGATAAATTTTCAGTCGAGCTTTACAGAAGGAGTTGCCTATATAGCCAGTCACGATGAAGAATCAAGACCTATTTTGGTTACTTTCCAATCCACTGTTGCCCTCTTATATCACTCTTTGCACTTTTTTCTAATTGAAGAAAAAAAGAAATAGTAATTTGCCTTTGTTACATATATACTACTTCAAAGGCTTAACTATTCCTTTATTCCCATCAGTTGCAGATTTTTCGTGTTAAACAAGACTATTGGAAGTTCCATCCATAAAAGCTATTAGTGACTTTATCAAATTTTAGATCCTACCTCCATTTCCATTTCTTTTTTCTTCTTAATTCATTATATCAAAATTCTATCTTTTGCTTTATTTTCTGCAGATTCACACGCTTCCTGATGTTTACTTTGAAGGTGTTCGTTTCAACCATACCAAGAAATGGCGAACAATTTATACTCCTCTTCGATGCAAGTATGTCCATTTCTTCTAAACTTTTGTTAATAACCTATAAAAGTTTAAGGACATCTAACACTTTTGCTCCGGTAAAAATGCATGAGATTAAACTTAGAGCTTGGCTATATTCCCATACAATGTCTGAATTGCCTCTTGATGTCACGTCTTCATTGTTCCATTATTGCACGTCAAAGAGTTAATGGACTTATTTATTACTAGAATTTTATGTTTTTTATAATTTTTCTCTTACAAAATTTCATACTGTACCAATTTTAACCTTTGGATGTTATAAAAGTGACCTTCTTGCTTAATTTACACATAAATTTTCTGCTCGATGAATTGTTTAAACAATAGTTTGCATAGAAAATTTCACATTTTTAATATGCTCAATTGGATAATAGTGACATAAATTCATCTTTTTGTTTCTTCTAAAGTTGTATTCACCTCAGTAGCATATTGCACTCTATATAGTCCATTATTCATCTCTATCTTGACCTTTTCAAATCTTTATATTCATAAAATATGTTGTGTCCGTAATAAAATTAATATGATTATTGACTTATTTCTTGATTTCTTGAAAACCTTATAATTGGATTTAAATTAATAATTGGGTGTGGGTGTAGCACTAGCATTTGTTTTCTTATAGATGGTTTATCTTACGTTCTCAAGCTTCTTTAGGTCTGCTTTAGTTTTTACGAGTCTTCTTCTGCTAACATTGAGAATTATGGGAGAGTACTACCTATGCAAGCTTTACAAGGCTTTTGTAATCCATCCACCGTCTCTATTTTCTTATCTATAGAAGGTAAAATTCAAATTTATCTCGCTAATTATTCGATCTTTTAATGTCATGTCTTGTTCTCTACCACAAATAACTTGAACTCTTTCAGTTGTAGGACCTAAAATAGGCTACTACTTACCTTTTTTTTTGTTAATTTTCTATAGCGAGTGCTTCTACTAACTCATAAGTCAAATGTTGCTTGCTTAATAATTGTGGAATGTGAATTATTGCAGGGTATCTGACTATTTGTTGAGCTATTGGCAGTCACAATGGTGGTATCTTAACTGGAGTTTGAAGAATCATTAGAATTCTATGATTTTAGCAAGAACCCACAAGTCTCTTCCCTTCGATTTGAGCCTACTTCGATTAAGCCAACGACCATAAATGACTTATACTCTTCTTCAAGGTTTTCATTTGTTGTGTCTGAACGTTTTAACTCACTCAAACCATGGTACCTTACCTTAATTGACCCGACTGTTATAAAAATGTAGGCCACCAGTAAATCTCCTTTGGGCTCAACACAAATCTCCCCACTCGATGCAGGATCTATCTCTTTTACATCATCGATTGCTACAACATTATGTCGAAGCATCAACGGTTACACAAGGCCTATCAACAAAGTTTGTTCCCCTCGACTCCAATGCCGCACTATGTGACCCCAAGTGAGTCATTTAAAATTAGCCAACTGTAGACTCCATGACCTTTTTCCTCCAATCACCAGCCATGTTTTTAAAAAAGAACTGTAAGACTAACAAGGCTCGTCAGTCTTGCATATCGTTCCTAAGATTTTACAAAAGATCATATAATGAAATCCTTTACAATTCAAAAATGTGTCCCCCACTTGGTGGTCTCATCTCTATCGTGCCACCACATCTCAAGCAGCATCAATTGTCGATATAAAAAAGGTTCTAATCCAAGCATTGAGACCATTAGCAACCAAAAACTTCATTATGATTTGAGATTCAACAAAGAAGAAAAGCTTTTTTTTTGTTTTCCACTGATTTAGTAACTTGCAGGTCTTTTGATTATGTTTGTCAGGAGAACTAAAAAAATAATAATCATGCATATGATAAGTAGCAAAAAGTAATTTAAAATCAAGTTAAAAATTAAAATTACAATTAGACATAAAATTAAGGTAATTAGATACTCTCCACTTGATATTAAGGCCTAAACGCTAAGTTTGAATTAGCAGAAGATGATTTGCCTGCACAATCATTTGTATTCCAAAGAAATAACCATTATGAGAGGATTGAAAGGAAATGATAGAACGCCCTCATTTTGTAATAAGATTGCAAATCGTTTAAGTTAGTTTTTTAAATTGGAATTTGTTTCAAAATTTATTTAATTCAAAATTAATTTGTTAAATTTGAGTTTATGTACATACTTTTTATTAATTACATAGACATAATTGAATCTTGTTAGAACATATATATGTTATCTAATAGCTTAATACCCTAGAGATGTGCTTGCTCGGACCAAAAGAAAAATAGCTTCTCCGTAAGGATGAGTTGTCATTTTCTTTAAATATTCTACTCAAGAGGATCTTCAACATTATTTTACAAATATTCTTATGCGAATTAAATATGCGAAACATGATCGTAATCTAATAAGGGAGAATTTTAGCAGCATCACAGTAATGATTTTGTAGGTAAAAAGAATATTTTATTCCTTTTTTAAACTAAATGTTATTAATTTTGTTAAAAAAGGTTTACTAACATGTAAGGGTTAATATAAAAATAAAATTTAAGTAATTTTGTGATATTAACTCAAATTTTAAAAAGTGACGCTAAAATACCCTAACTTTTAATTTTTAGGAAAATTGTCCCACATTAAATTTTTTTATATTATAAATAACATAATGAGTCATGTCAGCAGGACTCTCACTGAGTGTTATTGTTGTTGTCATTAACTACTACGTCATATATTGTATTTTTACTACTTATAAAATTTATTATTTAACAAAACAAAAATATCAAACACCTTTAAAATTTTGTGCATTCCTTAATATGTTTTACTTCATAATTGTTTTATATAGTAAACCTTTTAAAGTTCTTATAGCTTTTAAATATAACAAAAATATATTAAATTAATTAAAATAGTATTTATTGATTGACTAATTAAAATATAATAAATTGATTGATAGGTAAAAATATAGTTAACACATATATAAAATATAATTAATTAATAAAATAATTAAAATATAATTAATTAATTAATTAATTAAAATTATGGCAATAGTTCACATATTTATTGTAAGCGTTATGGATATGAACTTGGGAAGAGCAAATGTAACTGGACTATTTAAGAAAATCAAGATAAAAAATAGATACGGAAAAGCTAGTTAATTTGTTTAACAAAAGAAGATTATGTATGTAGAGAACTCCAAATTCCCCTACTTACCAACACTTTCTATCAATCTCTGACTCTCGTTAGTTTCAACTTGAATATAAATGCATTCTTTTAGATGACCACACCAAATACTCGCATGCCTTCATCATTATTCATTGAAGGGACTTGGGCTTAGTTTGGGAGAGCGGTGGCAGTTGATAATATGCTAAAATCAATCTGCTGAAATGATAAGCACTTATTCTCAGTAAGTAAGTATTTGGGATTGCTGTTTTGGCAACTGCTGAAATGTGAAAATAGGTGTTTGGCAGGCGTAGTTACGGTTGCGATTGTTGAAAATAGATAAAATGACTAAAAAGCCAATTGATTTAATAAACTATTAATTGTTGTATAAAAAATTAAAAAATATATTATTAGTTATATAAGTTTAAAATTATAAATAATAAACTATTAATTAAAATAGGAAAAATATAAATAAAATAAATTTAGTAAATAAAATATTTCATAAAAATATATTATTAGTCATATA
>JANIIA010499879.1:0-14553 GCA_027478495.1 Erythroxylum alaternifolium | reverse complement strand
CAAAGCATCACTTCAAGTCACATATTTTGTATTTTAGGCTAGATTTTGTAATAATGAGGATTTTAGTTACATTTTGATTATTATTAGTTCAAGTATCTTATGTATTTTGGGATTATGAGATATGGATGTATTGTGGTTTGAAATGCCTTTATGGTTTTGTGAAAACTCTTATCTTTTTATGTTAATGAATTATGAATTATATATGGATGAATTTAAGTGGACATATGAATTTGCATATGGATAAGATTGAGTTAAAATTAGGTATACTTGAAAAAGCTATCGATTAGAGATGATGAAGATGAATTAATAATGGTTAAGGTGTTTTTCAATGGATTACGCCCACGTTATGGTAATAAGCTCACGTTTTATGATATGACCTCTGAGTTGGACTCTAGAAACAGGGCCCAACAGTTGTGATATTAGAGCAAGCAGTAGTTAGACTCTGAAAACGGGGTCTAACAGTTTTGGTATCAGAGTAACCATGGAGTTGGACTCCGAAAATGGGGTCTAACAGCTTATGTATGTTTTGTCTGATTATTGTTGATTAGGCCATGAATTTAATCTTAATGGATGCGATAGGGGATATTAATGTGTTTAGTGATGAGGGGAGATAGGAAATTTAAAAAAAAGATAAAGAAAAAGCTAGACAAAGGAAGCATTCATAATTGTGCATTTGTTTCATCATGCAGAATGTAGGATGGAGAGTTGAAGGCTATTTGTCACGATCGTGTATGGGTGGACAATGCACAATTGTGTAACATGCATGAATATGCAAATTCCATCTTTTCTAGGTCATAAGATTTTTATACTTTTGATGTTTTACGGTTATTTTGGAGCAAAAAGAAGGTTGGAAACCCTAGAAAGAACCCTAGAAGGATCAAGAAATATTTAACGCAAAGAAAAAAAACATAGTTGGCTAAAAAATATAAAGGAAGGGATTAAAGAGCAGCATCTTGAAGAACACAAGCCACAAAATTCTAGTTCAAGAAGACATACTAAAATCATATATCTACTCTTTCCTTTTATTTCCTTATTGTTATTAAATTTTAATGATGACTCAATTGTCATATATAGGTACATCTATATATTGCTAAAATCCTTTTAGGAATTACTCTTGATTTATTTGTTAAACTTTACACTTTTAATTTAATGAAATATGATTGTAATGTTTATTGCTTTATAATCAATTTAAATCTATAGATTAGACTATGTCATTTGTGTTGTGTTGCATAGAAAGAGCTGGTTCCCCAATATACTTGAAAACATCAAATTAAAAGGTAATTAAAGAAAGACAGTTATTGTTTATTAATCACCTATATTATGGTTCAAATCCAATTGTATAATTAGGAAGATTTTTTTATAGATTTCTAATAATTAAATTTCTATTTATTTTAATTGGGATTACTTGATTAGATCTTAAGCGAGGATAATCATAATTATTAGATATCTAGGGTCAATTAGTACTAAATTAAAAAGGTAAAGTGAAAACAAATAAAGATAGAAGTAATTCCTAATTTTTATCAACTAATTTACTGCTGCTTATTTCATTGTTTAATTATAAATTCTTTTTTTTATTTTAAATTTTAGATATTATCTTATTGTTTATCTTTAAAAAAGTTTGTAAGAATTATTGGGTGACTACTACAGTCCTCATTGGATGATACTTTTAATGCTATAAGATCCACTTATAGTAAAGAAAGTTTTTAATTTAAAACTTCAACAAAAAGTTGGTATACTAATGAGACCACATGATTTCTAAAATAGACCTCAATTTTAATAGCCTCTATGTTGACGAATAACATAGCGGAGATGTTACAATTAATATCAACTGTTAAATTCAACATTAGAAAAAGTGGCGTGGTTATAAAATGCATCTATTCAGGATTTTGATGTAAAAATGGATAAAATGATGCCTTAAACTAATGTACCCATTCATAATTTGGAGATATAAATGGGCTTACTAGCTAAAGAGATGAGTGAAAGAAGTGAAAGAAGGCTTTGAGCATATATAAGTGAACCCTAGAAATCAAGTGTTAGGCATTACAATTTGGAGTCCCGCAACACTTAAGTTTAATGTTGTTAGAGAAAAGAAAGTGTTCAAGTACAAAAAGCCTAAAGAAAAGGTAGCAAATAGAGGAAATAGTAATTGATGGGCGCTAGTCTCATCTTCATTTAACATTGTATGTTGATCTAGATACAAGGATAAATATGAATAGAATTGAATTGACACTCATTCCATTTTTAATTTATTGTTGTCATGAATAGATATCTAAGTCATACATAAATCCCTTCACATATTTAGAGCTTAAAGAAGAAGACAAAAAAGTTTAGTTTGAATAAAATTTCTAATTTCTTCAGGAAATTAAATATTAATTTACCCTTTGTTGAAACATTATCTCATAAATTAACATCTGTGAATTTTTTTAAGGAATCAGCTCTGATAAAAGAATGTTAGAGGAGCCTACTATAACGTCGATGATAAAAGAGTGTAGTTCTATAGTAGACAATAAAGTACCTCAATAGGTGAAAGATCGAGGGATTTTTACTATTTCTTACCAATTTGGTGATTTTAAACTAGTCAAATGTTTATATGAGTTAAGTGTTAGACCCCACACCTTAGTAGGACTGCAACTGAGTGTTGATTGTGATGAGGTGCTATTATAAATCTATTATCTTTATCTATTTTCAAGAAGATAGGAATAGGAGATGTTAGGTTGATAATTGTGTCCCTCAGGTTGATAAATATGTCACTCAAGCTAATGAATCATTTTAACAAGTATCCAATTTGGGTTATAAAAGGCCTATTTATTTAAGTAGTAAAATTCATTCTTTTAGTCAACTTTTATGTGATAGACATGGAGTAAGACATTAGGTTTCACCATTATCTTAAGGTGAGCTTTCTTAACTACTAAAGGGGTGTTAATTGATATTGTTGAGGAATTTTAAGTTGGCAAAGAGAAAGTAGAGTTTCACATCTACTAAATCATGAAAAGATTCTTACCCTTAATAAGGATTATCTTATAATGAACTCAATAAACCTTAGTGTAAATTTAGTCCCCGAGAAAAAATGTATAGCGTTAGGACCTAAGGAAAGAGAGTAGCATGTCATTAGTGATAGTGCTTCTAAGTTAAAACAAATTTGAAAAACCCTTACCTTTTACTACAAAAGTACAAGACTTGGAGTTTAAGACTTTACCTCCTCATTAGCAGTATGCACACCTAGGAAATTCGACGATGTATATCCCACTAATTAATTTTCTCCTTTGTGCTACATTAAGTAAGGAGATTAGGATTATTTGAATGGCCATCTTGGATGAGTAAAGAGCTTAAATAAAAGTTTAGCTAAAAGGAGTTTAAAGAAACACCTTTTAAGAGGCAACCAAATGAGTATAACCTTTTTTATTTCTTTTATTGAATTTTCTTTATTTTTGATTGCCTTTATTGAATTGTATTTTCATTTATAGGTAAGTTTTAGAGGGAATTCTTAAAATTTTACTGTAACGCCAGACTCTTTAAGTCCTTTTTGTATTGTTCTGTACTTGAAGATACTACTGTTTATTGATATATATATGATTGTATATGATTTCAAAAATGTATTTGAATCCTTTCAGTATATATATACCAGTGATATATAATGTTATATGCCCTTACATGAACTTAGAGTTGATCGGTATGTGAAATCTTGGCGATTTATGACATATAAGCTTCTAAGTGTAAAATCAAGTCCACTGGATGGAGATGGCCATAGTGGCTGAGTTAAATGTGTTTTAATGCCCTAGAGGTGATTAGACATGATTTATAGACTTATTGGACACTTAAAAAGCTTAACTGGAAAAGTTGTGTACATAAGGGATTTAAAAGTAAATTTTCAATTCTTGGAGGACCAATATGTAATTTAATAAAGTTAAGGGGCTTAATTGTAATTTTCAAAAGTCCAGGGGCCAAAATGAAAATAAAATTTTTAGTCATTCTCAAATTTTGGGCTTAAATGGAAATTTAGGAAAAGTTTGAAGGGTATAATGGTAATTTCACATAAACTAAGGGAAAAAAGATAAATTGACCATGTTTGGTCAAAGAAGAGTCAATATTCTAGACCCTTCTTCCTTCTGTGTGACTGTGCACCCCACCATTTAGCATTAAAACACTTTGTTTTAATTAAATGAAAGGAGAAGAGAGGAGAAGAACACTTTCGGCCATAACCCAGTTTCCACCATTTTTTTGATTCTCTAACCCAAACCAAGGTGTTCTAAGTTAATTTAGGATCAAGAAACTCAAATCTATCATTATATTTGAGAAATTCTTAAAGGATTTTAAGATATCACTAAAGGAAAGTTTAGGTAAATTTTGTCTCATCTCTCTTTACATTATGATTTTGAGTTTTGTGTTAAGAGATGTTGTTCTCCATGCCTGAATATGCATGAAATATGGTTTAGACAAATGAAATGAGTCATAGAGAAGTCTCCTTAAGACAAAGCCGTGATGCCCTCTCTTTAGTGAAAGGTTGTAAAATTTTGAATATCTTTTGAAGTTAATGGTTTAAATGAATTATATGGTGTTAATTGTGTATGTATAATGTGAATTGATAATGAAAAATGAGTAAAATTACATTGAAAAGAGGCTTTCAAGTTCATAACATTAGGCGTTTGATAAAATGCCTAAGTGAACTTGGCTTAAGATTTAGGGATTGTAATCGTCTGCATTGGAAGGAGGCTTTTATGTTTACTTAGAGTAAACTTGAATTTTTTCTTAGATTAATGAGTAGTGGCCTAATGTGCTTAATTATGCTTTCAACTTTGTAAATATTAGATCAAAGGCATTCAATGCCTTAGAAAATGCAAAAGAAAGCATATGTGAATAATAAGGGAAGTAATCATGTGAGAAGCTTAATGGCCGAATCCTATAGTTTAAAAATAGTGATATTGTGTTTTATACACTTATATGATGATGTATAAATATGATATCCATGTTTGAGTAGTAAATACCTTCTTTTGAGGTGAATTAGGGAAAAAATATCTCTCAAATAGGACTAGGACAACTCAAGACATATATAGTGACTTGTATGTGAATTTTGAACCTAGGTAATGTATAGCAGAATTGAATCTTAAATAGGTGCTAGTATACTCATATATTAGTAAACAACATTGATTTGAATAACTTTACACTTTAAGTGCAAAACATGACTTTCACTATATGAAATAATATTTTGGAACTTACATATGCATAACCGAGCCATATATGCTACGTGTATGTGTTCTCTTTTGGCTTAGAGCTATAACAAGGTTCCATTTTATCAGTTGGACCGATAAATAAAGGCATGGCACCTTACTTGATTTTAGTACTTACTATTTGTATATGACTTTTTATGATTGTTAAGGTAACGATTGGCCATTTGTGTGCTAGATGCAATAGATTAATTAACCCTTATACCCTTTAAGGTAACGATTGGCCATTTGTGTGCTAGATGTAATAGATTAATCAGCCCGTATACCCTTTAACGTTGGTACATAAAAGTCAAGTCCTCACAGCGACATCTTTTTACCGGACTTGCTGGTAATTGCATACCTAGAGGTTTGGTCACTGACGAGGTCATCACCTAGGGCTTGTTGACAGTAGTTTGGACTCACCACAGATGAAAGTCGAGCTAACACTTGGGATTGGTGGTGTGCACACTAGTTTGACTGATTAGTGGCGACACACATAACTATTTTAGCTTATTATGAGATTTTAACTTCCTAACGAGATTCGATTTTACATGTGATGCTTTTCTGCTCTTACGTACTAGAACTGGAATCTATGCTCACTGAATGAGTGATTAATAGGCTAGGTCTATGTGGTTCCTAACTAGCATAAGATGAGTCATAGATTAAGCCTTTGTGTTTCTATGTCATGTATGTTCACTTCATAAGTGGTTATATGCAAGTTAGAGGTGTAAAATCGTCCTTAGGTTATTTATACTGTTTTGCTTTCCATAGATGTTTTTTCCTGTCCACTGAGTACATAGTGCACTCACCCCCTCCACTTTCCAACCATGCAGGTTAATTTGGTGAGCTTAAAGCTCAGAGTGGTTCATGCAGTCTTTTAACTTTTTTGGGGCATTACCATAAGTGGGTAGCCTCTGTTTTGTACTTTTGTATTATACTTTTTTTTATGTTAATATGCTTTATAATTTTGTAAATTAACTATTGACTATCTTATGGTTTGTAAATGACCTTATTTATGAACCTTTTGTATTGTCGTAGAGATTACTCTTAAGCAAACTTAAAAGTCTAGAAGTTGCAGTAGAGTTTTAATATGAATATAGAAGTGCACTTAAAACTAATTTACAAGTGTTTTGACTAAGTTTTGGGATTCTTAAAATACAATTGTTGTGTTGTCCAAATGTTTTGAAAGATATTCAACTAGCCTTGTATAGTCAGGTTAAGGGTATCATGAGTATCCTTAGCCTGGGTATGTAGCGGTTGTTATATGCCCGATGTGATTCTTGGTCGTGACATTTACTATACTAAACTTGAATGGAGTTAGGCTAGAATTTTTAACCTTAATTACCTCCTTTGGTTGATTTTGTCATCTTACATGTTTGGCATTAAAGGTGATGCTATTTTTAAGTATAAGAGTTGAAGTTTTTGTAAATATTATTATTTTTAAGATTTAACTAACATAATTTCTTTGTTTAGTTATGTATGATTTGTTTAGGTTGTAGTTTTTGCTTTCTAGTAAGTTATTACATGTATATATATCATGTTTAATGAGCCAAAAGTCATGATGTAGAAGACTTAGTAGAAAGAAGCTAGAAGAAATCAAGTTGAAGCATCAACTAAGGGTTAAAGAGAGTAACCAATGCTAGTTTTCAAGGTAAGATAGGCGTCGATGTTAAAATAATGGCATGAATATCTAAAAATATAATAAAATAGAAATTAATGTAAGAAATTATATCCATCACTAGTCTTAAAAGCAAGCAAGAACTTTAAAGAAATAAAGAATAGAAATAGCTTGAGAAGTATATACATAACTAAATTAGAACCAGCTTGAGAATTATATCCAGAACTAATCTTATGAGCATGCAAAATTTTGGATATTAGGAAACAAAATTGATGTTGGTATAAGGTACATGTGACTTTGATCTCATTGTGAAATCCAATACTATAACTTGTAAACACATGATTCCCAATATGCTTATTTTTTCATTCAAAGACACAAATTGGGGATTTTTGTTTCTAGATGTTTTGGGAGAAACTAAAGAATAAATTTTGAGTATACTTTGTTCCAATTAAGTTGTTCTAGCTAAGTTTATAATTTTAGTGCACTCGAGTTGAATATTAAGCTTAATTAGAGTACTTATGATTTTGTGTTATTACTATTGTGATTAGGAAGATAATTGGATAGGTTATATAGTTTGTGGTCTATTTTTATTGGTATTATGGTTTGTGTTTATTGGAGTTATGAAGAAGTGTTATACAAATGTGCTATTGTGAAGTGAAATTGTGAATTATAGCAAGTAGTTAGCTTGATTTATTATGTTAAATCGTTCCTCTAAAATATAAAGAAAAGGATATTAAAAGTGAGGTTCCAATTTATTCTTCGATAATATCCCTTCTAGACGACATTTCAACGTTTATAAATTTTAAAAACAAGGAATTGTTAAAAAGGAGGAGCAATACTTAAGAAGACCATCATCTTAAATGTTGATTAAGTCTTCAAGATTTAGAACATGCTTCAAAGTATATAAAGAGATCACTTGTTGACTCCACAAAATGATTACTACCCAGAGGTAATTAAAAATTTGTATCTAATATAAATAAGAAAGCCAAATAAATACCTATAGCCCTTTGTTCGTACATTCATGGCACAAAAGTTTTCATTTTTTGAAGAGATCATTGAGGAGCACCGTATACTACCATAAAAGGACAGTAGATTGAGTTTTCATAGTGTAAGGCTATTGAGGCATTGTAAATTTAAGTAAAGGGATGTGTTTCATAAGTTTAGATTAAAGATCCTTAGATAGATCACTACTTATATAAGCACTAGCCATCCAACCCCAACTAGTGGCTTACATTTTGAGCCATAATGTCTAACTTTAGCCTAATGATTCAAACTAGATTTAGACTATAAACTTATAACTCATGCATCTGCTCTTCAATGAGTTAGGCAATACATTACAAGTATAATTTTCATCCTTTATGTTACAATCAAATAGTAGCGTGGTTTGACATAAGTCCATAAAAAAAATTTTCCTAGTGTTAACTAGTTAGCTTTTAGCAAAGAAAAGGTTATACCTCTTTTGCTTTAGGGTTGCAAATGTCGAAGACACTGATTTTATCAATGATGATCAAATGAGGCTATTTAGGTAAACTTAGATGAATAACAGGTGGTTTGATCTACATAAACTTGATAAAGGGTATTTAGACAACCTTGATCAAAAGGAGAGGGTAGATAACGATGGCAAAGATGTGAAGGATTAAAAAGATAACATAAGGATAAATAATATCCTACTGATAGTTACAATATGATTGTTAACATCATCTATCAATAGACTTCATAGAAACTTATTGGTATAAATGTCAAGCTAGATTTAATGATGGCATATCTTCACCGCTTTCCATTGCCTCCACTATCCCGGTGACCTTAGACCTTTCATCACTTCATGCATACTTATAATTTTATTTAGGATTTTTTATTAGATGTTTTAATGCAAGTTTATGAGCCTCCACAATTTTATTTTATCATATTTATGCAAGTTTTGAGTACAGTTATGTACTCCAGGACAAGAAAATTTTCATTTTAGTTGTGCATGTTTTAAAGGAGTTTCATGGATCTTTTATTTTCTTCCTCTTTTTTAAATTAAAAATATTTTCATTAATACGTTAATAATTGGGTACAAAAAAATAGAATGTGGAACCCAATCTATATATGACTCTGGAAAGTTAAAACTAACTCCCTTTAATTAGTGAACCTAAAACAAATTGTTTTCTATCAAGAGTTAGCTACAACACACTAATTTTTGTATAAGGAGTTGAAATTACCCTCATGAAAATCTCTAAGCTTCGAAACTTTACTAAATTAGGGATTGGAATCCCCACAACTCTGCCAGAGGATTTTGTAGACAATACGTTGCTCTATGCTCTTATTATTACACCTTAGGTATGATTTGTCAAAGGTTATTCTTTCCCTCTTTATCTATTATGAGTTATATCTTTGTAGCCTTCAGTCTAATTATTATAGGGTGACTTAGATTTTCATCCACAATTCTTATTAACTATTTGTAGGTGATGGATCTCTAGGTTCCCAATGATCCAATTCACTTGCTTCTAGTTTCAAGGTATTTATGCTTCCCTTACTTCATTGATTTCCGACATATAGTAGGTAATTGAGTTTGTGGTTCTAAGTGTTGATGTTTTTAATGTCTCTAAGACATGATTAGAGCCTGATCATATTTTGAAGATTGTTTGCATGCTAAGAGTTACTATTTAACGTTACAGAGAACAATTTCTTTGTCTTCATCTAATGATCTTTCCTTCCTCTTAAACCTCTTAAAATTTCTTTCCCTTCACAGCTCATATATACATCTACTTATAGCTAGTAAGTAAACTTCCTTAGTAACTTTAAGAAGATTGAAGTTGTTCAAAAACCATTGAATCACCTCTAGTAGTAGAAGAACATCAATGGTTCAGTGGCATTGCCTCTTCACTAAATTCAATATGGCTTCTAAGTAGGAGAAGTCATAAATCAAATGTGTATTAATGATGATATTGTTCTAATTGTGCTGATGGATTTGATATTGATAGATTAATCTAATTACATGAAAATTATCAAAATTTTTAATTTTTTGTGTTTTAGTTTTCTTTTAGGCTATATTTTAGGCTTTTATTAGTAGCTTTATGTTGATAGTATGAATTTATGAATGATTCTTTATTGATATTAACTAGAAAATTGAATATGTATTATAATTAAATGAATGGTATGCAAATCTTGATTTGGTGAATGCTAGGAAACTAAATTTGTTAAGTGAAGATGCTTTAGTTTGATTTGGGTGATCTCGCGAGGAATTTGAGTCTTTATAAAATATTTCATTTGCTTCTTATATGGGTATCTTCTTTGGTTTTGAATTTCTAGAACTTAAGTTTCATTTTTTGAGATTACATGTAGATTGAGTTTGAATTTCTAAAACTTAAATTTCTAGAACTTAAAATGATAAGGGAACTTAAGATTGAGTTTGAGCCAAATTGCCTACCTTTTAATACATTAATCCATTAGTGAGCCTCTTGCACCTTATATAAATTTGAAGATTTTTCTTGGTAATGCTTTTTGAAATAACCTTGATTTTAAAAAGAAAAATAAGTATTTACTCCTAATTTATGACTAGTAGAGCTTTTACTTGATTTTTATTCTGTTTTGGAGAATGGGATTCTAGGAAATAAGTGTGGGAGAACTAGTAATGTGTAAGAAAGTGGTAATCTTACAAAAGAAATCTCATGCCAAATTTGAAAAGTCAACAAAAAGGAAAAAAAGAAGAAAAATAGAAAATGAAGTGTTAAAAATCATTTTTCATGGATTCTTATGTTTCAAAAGAATGAAGGAAATGAAGGTGATTGCAAGAATATGTGGAGTTAATGAAGTAATAGTTAATTTACTTAGTTTTTTAGATTTATTTGTTATTGCTCAACTAGTTGTGAATATTTATGTTTATTTTTTCCTTTCCTTGATTGACTTATTTAACCTCTTGGCATCATTTCATCACTAACCAAAGTCCTTTTTTATTTTTATCTTTATATATCCATTTTCGCAGTGTAGATATGATAATTTTGAAACTTATAGTAAATTACTACTATGACAAGATGATAAGAGCACCTCACAAAAATTTCAAACACTAGTGTGAATGAGTGATGTATTGCTAGAAAATTATTTCAATTTAATGTTTGAACTTAAAGAAGGAGGTATAATAGTGTTTTCTTTGATTAATTTGTATTATGATTTCTTTATAGAGTATTATATGTTTAAATTTTACAATTCTTTTAACACTTGAATGTGTATATCTTATGTTATCAACTATAAGGCTAATTGTTGATTGTAAATAAATATTTATGGGTAGCATTTAAGTAAACCCTTAGGAGACTATAACTCCTCCACTAAGGACACCTAAGGGTTAAAAGGTTTATAAAGTATGCTAAATGTCATTGTACATATATAAGAGAGCAATCATTTTTGCTTTAGTTAGTTGAGTTTAGGTCAGTAGTTAAGGTTTCTTTGTTATTAATTACTTAGGAATAAGTAATGAGTAAAGTGTGGAGGGAATTTAATAGGTTTATATTTTACACGTTACTTAGGGTTATCTTACTTGGCATTTGACAATTTTATATCAAGTTTAATATAGATTTCTTTTATGTTTTCTATATTTAGTTTAGTGTCATGAAGGTGATGATTTTAAGGTCTAAACACTAAATTCACTGCAACTTTGGCAACAGTTATCCAATTGTGGAGCTTTTGGAGTCTTTATTAGATAAAAAGATGGATAAAAACTTTGTAGAAGACTTTAAGAGTTAATTATAACTCAACTATGTCAAAAATATAAAATTTAGTGGAACAAGCCACAATAGGATTTGGACTTCCCTGTAAGCAGGCATAGGACTTGCCTGTAGGTAGGTTTCTATTTTTCATAGAGGTCTAAGAAAATAGGGATGAGACTAACACCACAGTTCATGCTAGATTGGATTTGGCCTCTTCTTAAATTTATAAATAGAAATAATACAACCACCAGTTACAACTTGGTATCGCATATATGTTATATGCTATTTTTTAAATGATTTTATAGTTTTGTTAGGAAGTAAGATTGGAGGAGAACATAACAACTTCTCTAAATTTTATCTTTTCTATTCTCCTTATGTTAGAATATTTTTTTTAGTTTAATTTTCAATGTGTTTACTAGTTAAAAATGATAGCTAGAGTTAGGGATGTAACTTGTGATGGATTCTTTAATTATTAATATATGATTTAATTATTTTTTGGTTGAAATTATTCTCTTCTTTTTTAATTATTGATTGTGTTACTAGCTATCATAGATTCAATCTTAGGTATTTTGTGGATGATTGAGAGGTTAAGTAAAATATGTGTGATAAGAGAATAGACACCTAAGATCTAGAATTTGAATTATCTTAGACTATTATGATAATAAAAAAATTAACTAAGCTTGATAGGTTAAAGTGTGAATTGGGAGGTTGTTATTGCCTAGTTAAATACACCTATATGCCTCAGGAGAGGGCATAAATATATTGGTTTAACTTTTATTTAAAGCTTAACAATCAATCTTATACGATAATTAGAATTCCATATAAGTGAACCTCAAAATTTATTATCTTAATTTGTCATTATTATTTAATTATCTTGCTTTAGTTAATTCCATAATTTATGTTTCATTAAATCTTTTTGTCTTTATTTTATTTGTTTGGCTAAGATTAATAGGTGTAATAGTATTAGTCACTATAGGATTGATACTCTAGAATAATCTAGTTTAATTAATTTGCTACAATTGATTATAAACATTTATATCTAGGTTAGACCACTTGCATACAAAAACATTAGGAAATAAAAAAGAATATGCATTATTCTTGACTAATTCCCATTTGATTATGCAAATACTATTCCCATTCAATGGTTTAGTGAAAATGAAATGCCAATCAATTGTTGAAATGCTTTAACAAATTCTAACTCAATAATTTTATTTTACTCATGAGACATTTCTTTAAGGCAAAAAAAAGTTGTTTCTTACTAAATAATTATACTATTGCATTGTCTATGTAGCACCCCACTCCCATCTGACATATGCTTGTCCGTCCTTCTAGCATCGCACATGCTCAATAGAAATAGTGTGCTAGAGCAATCACTTCACTTATTATGGCATCATAATTAAAACATGCATATCACAATATCTAAAACTCAATTCCTCATTTTCATTTCATAAAACATAATATACATTGTAGCATTACATTCATCATCCATATAATACAATTTCAAAATCTTATCAAAGTCTATAGCTCTGTTTAGAAAATATGCTACATAAATGAGGAACTATACAAAAACTCTATCTATTACTTCAGTCTCAGCTGACCAACCTTTGAGCCATTTCTTCTATCCAAAGCATAAGAACTACTTTTCTTCTAGAGCCTCTTAGCAACTAAGTCACCTCTTTTGTACCTGAAAGTCAACGTTGTAATTTTGTTGGGTTTTGTAAACTTAGTGAGCAAGCCATCATCGATGTGCTCACTTTTAACGCATAACACAATAATTTATCTTCAATTTATATAACCACATAGTTCACATCACTTCATTAATCATCATGATCAATCAAAGACAATTTTGTCCATTCATTTCACATTTAACATTCAGAATAGTTTATACAATTCAATTTGGTCATTCATATAATGCATATCAAATTGTATGTGCAGCGCTCATGAGACTCACTTTCAATTATTATGTTGTTGTGA
Organism: Erythroxylum alaternifolium; assembly: GCA_027478495.1. Lineage (NCBI taxonomy): Eukaryota > Viridiplantae > Streptophyta > Magnoliopsida > Malpighiales > Erythroxylaceae > Erythroxylum > Erythroxylum alaternifolium. Next base: position 1,078 of record JANIIA010499879.1, on the reverse strand, counting down.
CTGAGTGTCTTTTTCACTATCCTATATCCATTATAAATATCGGGCTCATTAATAATTATTCTATACCCGTTGGACATACCGAGCTCATTATACATAGCGAGCTAGAGGCTCCTACCACATTCTGAGCTTTAAGCTCTTTTTCACTGGCGAATAAGGTCATAATTGCCTTTATCTTATTATGCAATCATCTAATGAAATGCATCATATGTATTCAATCAATCACTTATGTATGATCATTCACATTCATATTAAAATTCACGTTTTTCTTCAGACCTAATTCCAACATTCAACAAAAATGTTGAGTAAACTTATTCCTGTCAAATTCACATACAACGAGCACTTCCAATATAATTTTCATGCATCAAATGCCTTAAACAATCAATGTCCATAATCAACACATTCACATTGATAGCAATTCAACACTTAACACTTAAGCAAAGATAAACAATCATAGGGAGAACATCCAGGTTACTCACAGTATTCTCCAAATAGTTATTGCCTCGATGTCCAGACAATGTTTGGATGTTGTCTCTCTAATTGCTCTTCTATATCATGCAACATATACACGTTTACACATTACTAATTTGCACAATCACTTTAATACTCCATCATACATATATGTATATGTGTTCTGTATAATGCATGCTCAATGACAATCCCAGGCATATTTCTTTAATTCACATCTTATGATCATTCATACTCCAAAACTCATATATGTCTAATTTGAACTTAGGTTTACATCTCAATTATTCAAGAATATTCTAAGTCCATCATTCAATCATTCACTAAGGTCATTCTAGCATTGTAAGGTCACAAAATATCTAATTTATCATTCACTTTAACTTAATACACATCATTCATCCTCTTTGAATCACATTAGCCTTCGTAGGATCATTTTCATTCTTACAAAATCTCCAATTTTCTAAATTTGAACACTTGGTGCATAACAATTCATTCGTAAGTTATATCCTCAATCATCATATTAAGCATATCACTCGTTTAATGTAACATCCCCTCACCAATTGCTAGTGAACAGTGACATATGCATGCATTCATACATGCACATGCATAGTAGATA
>JANIIA010499792.1:0-14559 GCA_027478495.1 Erythroxylum alaternifolium | reverse complement strand
GTGAGTCTGGAAGAACAAAACCGTGCGGGCCAAGCCCAAAGCGGACAATATCTGCAAGCGGGTGGTCTGGGCTGTTATAGTGTTGATGCAAGAAGATAAAGTGATTGCATATGCTTCCAGACAATTAAAACTTTATAAAATGAACTATCCCACACATGACTTGGAATTGGCTGCTATAGTCTTTGCATTGAAAATATAGAGACATTACCTATATGGAATCACCATCAAGTATTTACAAACTACAAGAGTCTTAAATATTTGATGAACTAGAAAGAGTTAAATTTGAGGCAAAGAAGGTGGTTAGAGTTATTGAAAGACTACGACTTAATGATAGACTACCACCCGGGGAAAGAAAATGTAGTAGCAGATGCACTGAGTAGGAAATCTACTATGCTGCATGTGAAGACGATATATATACCTTTATTAAAGGAATTAGCCAAGCTTATGGTGAGGCTGAGACAAGTTGAATCCGGTGGTATATTGGCTAATTTTAGAGTAAGGCCTGTATTGAAGGAAAAGATTAAAGAATTGTAAGAACAAGATGAATACTTGAGCAGGCTCAGAGAAGGAATTAAAAATGGTAAGTCTTCAGAAATAGAAGTAAGAGAAGATGGACTGATGGTAGTAGGAAACAGATTGTGTATTCTAGATATGTAAGAGTTAAAGGATGAAATTTTGGATGAGGAGCACAATGCTCCATATGTAATGCATCCGGGAAGTACAAGAATGTACAGAGATTTAAAAGAACATTTTTGGTGGTGAGGAATGAAGAAAGATGTTGCTGAGTATGTTGGGAAATACTTGGTATGTCAATAAGTTAAAGCGGAACATCAAGCACTCGATGGTAAGCTTAAGCCCTTGTCTATTCCTGAATGGAAATGAGAAAAGATTATTATGGATTTCTTAATGGGATTACCGAGGACCAGTAGGAAGCATGATGTGATATGGGTGATTGTTGATAGGCTAACCAAGTCCGCACATTTCTTGCCAATTAGACAGATAGATTTTTTGAATTCTTTGGCCAAGAAGTACATAGATGAAATAATTAGACTTCATGAGATTCCCAATTTTATAGTCTCAGATAGAGATCCCAGATTCACTTCTAGATTTTGGGAAAGTTTACAAGAGGCCTTGTGAACTAAGTTACATTTTATCACAGCTTTCCATTCGCAGACAGATAGTCAATCAGAAATGACAATAAGGACATTGGAGGTAATGTTAAGAGCTTATGTAATGGACTTTAAAGGTTCATGGGATGAGCACCTACATTTGATTGAGTTTGCTTATAATAATTCTTATCACTCTGGAATTTAAATGGAACCTTATGAAGCCTTGTATGGTAGGAGGTGTAGAACCCCTATTTGTTAGGATGAGGAAGGTGAAAGAAAACTTTTAGGACTTAAGTTGGTACAAGCTTCAGTAGACAAGATTAAATTGGTGAAACAGAGGCTCAAAGTAGCTCAAGACAGGATGAAGAGTTATACAGACAAGCACAAGAAGAAGATGGAATATGAAATTATGGATAAAGTATTTCTTAGAGCTTCACCATGGAAAGGAGTATTAAGATTTGGTAAAAAGGGTAAACTCAGTCCAAGATATATAGGCCCTTATAATATTATTGAGAAGATTGGGCCTCTCGCTTACAAGTTAACTTTGCCGCTAGAGTTATCCAAAATTTATAATGTCTTCTATGTATCAATGCTAAGGAGATATAAATCGGATCCATCACACATAGTCCAACCTTCAGAAGTTTAATTAAGGGAGGATTTAACTTATGAAGAACAACCAGTGGCAATCCTAGATTCAAAGGAAAAGATCTCGTGGAATAAGACTGTGAAGCTGGTAAAAGTTTTATGGAAGAACCATGCAAGAGAGGAAGCAACATGGAAATCTTTGGAAGCCATGAAGGAGAAGTAGCCACACCTATTTGTGGACTCAGGTAAGAATTTCAAGGACGAAATTCTTTAAGGAGGGGAGAAATGTTGGGTCCTGATTTTTCTTAGGATTTATTTTATTAAATTATCAAGCATGAAAATAAGTTAGAATTCATTAATTAGAAAATTTTTGGAGTTTAATATGATCTATTATTATTTTCGTATGTTTGCATGAATGAAAAGTATAGAATTAAAATGAAGATAAGGAGAAAGTAGGAATTATATTTAACAAGGAAGGGTAAGATTGGAAAGTTAAAATTTTGTCTTAAACTAATAAGACAAAGAAGAGAAGAAAGAGTCGAGAGAGTTAAGAAAGAAAAAAAAAGAAAGTGACAGTTGTGGAAGAAACTAGAAGGAGAGAAGACGAAATTGAAGCACAGAAAAGAGAAGAAGGAAAGAAAGAAAAAGAAGTTAAGAAGAGGAAGAAGAAGGTTCGTCTAAGTTTTAGGTAACTTCTTATTTATTTTCTTGGTTTGATATAAGAAGAAAATAAAGAAACTAGGTTTATATGTGTTGAAAATAAAGAGAGAAAGAAGAAGAACAAGAGCTTTATATTCTTGGATTTTTATGACTTTTAGTTAGATCTTAGTTCTTTGAGTTAGAGAAATCAAGAATAGATCATGCTTAAGCTCATTCATGGATATTTAGGTTTAGGGAAAGCTTTATTCGTGTGTGTTGATTAAATGAAAATACATGTGTTTGAAGGGAATCAAGCTAGTCGAAGTCAAGAGTAAGGAGAAGAGCAAGCTTGATCTTGGAAGTATCAAGTAAAATAGGTGGGTAATATGTTTATAGTTTTGTGATGATGAGCAAAAATATTTGTGTGAATGAATGCTATAAATGTTGTCTTAATTCATTGTGAATGTGGGAAAAACATTCTCTGAATTTATATCATGTTTGTTTGTAAGAATTGTGTTGCTTTATGCTAAGGAAAAACAGAAACTTATGTAGTATGAAAAAAATGATTTTGATATGTATGTATCTAAAATCTGCTTATGTGGGTAAGAGATATATCATTTCATTCGTCACATGCACGTCAACTTAAAGCCTTCTCTCAACTGCCCGCTTGTGGCATACGAGCTCTGAAAAATGGATTCATTTTATTCATGGTGTAAACTTCGGTTTCGTCATTTCGTTCTATGGGATTCTCTCAAGCCATTTTATTTGTCCATTGCATCTTGAATTGTTGGACATGGAACATATTTGAATGATATTTTATGATGATTAAATGAAAAATATGAGCTAAATTGTGTGGTAATGTGTTCAGATATATATGAAAGTCTTAAATTTTGAATGTTATATGTTAAGTCTAGCATGTGGTTTATAAATATATATATGTGTATTTATAAACCACATGCTAGACTTAACTATATATATATAGTGGTTATTGCGAGCTATTAACGTATTAGCCATTGAGCTTCCTAGCTCACCCCACTATTTTTCCACTTCTCAGGTGAAGAAAAAGCAGATCAATATTAACTTGCAAAATTCGGTGGACTCCAAGGATTTTTATCATTTATAACTTAACTAGGTAGATCAGAAACTTTTGGCACTTAGAATCATTTCAAGTATGAGAATCCATGAAAGTGTTTTGCATTTTGCTACTGATGTGGTTTTTGGGATTTGTAATTTAAAATTGTGTTAAGACTCTGTTTGTTGAGAGTTGACAGAAAAAGTTGCAAAGATTCTCATATGTATACGTGTAAAATGTTATGTTTTGTGAAAATGTTAATGTGGCTGGAAGTACATTTTTATTGCGTGATGACATTTGGGATGGATTTTCTTAAGTGAAATTGTTTAGACTGGAAGTTGTATGTATATATTAAAAGTTGGATTTGGGTCTTATGGTTGTAGTTACTGGTTTTACATATATATATATATATATATGAACAGATGAGAAAAAATAGAGAATAAGAGTTAAAATGTAATCTGAAACTTTAATGAGTAAACTACACTGATCTAGGCAAAATTGGACAAAGTTGTCTTCATGAAAGTTGTAGATCTTTCTCTTAGCTTTTTAGTGACATAAAGTTTGTAATTTTTAGATTTCTAGTTGAAAGTTCTGATGGTTTGAAGGGAGGGAGAGCGACTGGAAAGTCGCGATCGTGCTTGATTCTCCTCTTTATTTCCTTCCCTTACGTCCGTGACTCTTTTATTTCCCCTCAAGCCTGTGATTTTCTTCCCACACGCCGGTGATAATTTTTCTCATGCCTGTGACAATTGGCCCGTTGTCACGGTGGTGACAATTTCATGTCACAGCTGCGACATTTCTTCTAATTGTCACAGCTGTGACTTTTTTATGTCATGGCCGTGACAATTACAAATGCTGGACAAAAATATTTTATTTGTTAAATTCTAAGCGATTATATGTGTTGGTCCCCTATTTTAATTTATTTTCATGTCTAAAATTATTTTATGACATTTTATTATTAATTGTTTATTTCAGAAAAGTCCCCCCATGAATTTCCTTTATCTAAAATTTAATTTAATTATATGTTATTATTTTATTTTATTGAAATTGAAATGTTCCCAAATTTATTTAATTATTATTCATTAAATTCTAATTGTGGCGCGTAGTCTTCATGAAATCCTAATAGAGACCTGGGGCCAACATCTTTGGTATCAGAGCCCACGATTTCTAAGGATTCCTAGGCTTAGAATATGTTATGCTATGTGATTAATTGTTCTTATGTTAAATTGATTGATTTCATTAAGTGACATGCATATCATGTATACATTGAGGACATAACATCTAAAATGACAATAAACTAAATGATAATAGTTTATTGAAGGAGTAAAATGCCACCTCATAGAAGAATACGAAGAGTTTTGCAAGGATTTGCTGCACCTTATTCTCCTTTGTGAGAGGAGGATTGATGAGTTTAGAGCCCCGATGATTGCTGAGGCGACAGTAGAGCAAGCTAGTGAGCCCTCTCAACCAAAAATAAAAGAGTTTCCTATTCCACCAGAGCAGATACCTAATCCTTTCGATCCCATAATGTTCCAAGCACTTGCTCAAGCTATGGGTCAGATGCCATCCACTTCCACTCCAGCACCAGCTAAGAAAGGAAAACAATTTGATAAGTTGAGAAAGTATGGTGTAGTGTATTTTTATGGAACAACTGATCTAGAGGAAGCTGAGACATGGTTGAGGAAGACTAAAAGAATATTGGAACAGATGGATTGTGAAAATGAAGAAAAAATGCTATATGCTGCGAGCTTGCTACAGGATGATGCCTTGCATTGGTGGGAAAGCATACCAGGGAGCTAGTTTAAACTACCAATGTTAATATGGGCTAATTTCCAAGCCTACTATAAGAAGAAGTATCTGTCCAAAATGTACATTCAGCAGAAGTAGAGGGAGTTTTTTAGCTTCACTCAGAGGGAGATGACGGTGAGTGAGTATGAGCGCAGGTTTCCGCAGTTATCTAGAGATGCGGCCGAGCTGATGATGAGTGAAGTAGCTATATGCTGAAGATTTAAAGCAGGTTTGCATTTAGCCATCAGAGAAAAAGTGGTAGTGTAGAATTTTTGCGACTTTCAACAGTTGGTAGAGGCTGCCCTGAGGATTGAAAATGTGGAGAACATAAAGAGTTCAGTGAATAGAAAGAGAAAGGGAAGAGAACAACTTAGTAGGGGAGGTAGTATGCTTGTGCTAGGAAGGAATGCCAAAACTTTCCCTACACCGTCTGAGGTTTGAAGTAGTGGCTCAAGTAGACCTAAACTGATGAGAACTATTTCTCTTCAGGCCTCGACTGTAGGAGGAGGCAGAAGAGGAGAGGGGAATAAGCCATCCTATCCAAATTGTGACCACTGTGGAAAATTCCACAAAGGGGAGTGTTATCGACTAACGAGAGATTGCTTTAATTGTGGAGAAAAAGGGAACATGGCCATGGAGTGTCCACAGTATATAAGAAGAGAGAGAACTTAGATGCAAGCTTCGAGAAGGACTGAAACTGTAGGAGTTGAGTCTGCAACTGAAGTGGGCAGTTCTGATACAGTTAAGAAGGTAAATCCTCTAGGAAGACTAAGGGGCAAGAACTAGCTAGAGTGTAACATCTTGTTCCTATACTAAGGGTTAGAACCTTAAAATACGGTACATGTGAGATCATGGAAAAATTAAAAAAAAATGCATTTCACACTCATGCATAATGTTGGCATACACATATGTGAATATTGATTCTTACACACTAAAATGATTGTACATGCATTCATTGACATTTTCCAGGTATAATTGATCTATAAATGTGATTATATTTGGAATTGTGAAATGTATGTGTTAAAAATTGATTTGGAGAGTATATCTATTGAATAAGAATTTTTGGTGAAAAAAATTGAGAATTTTCTGAAGTTTAAGGATTTTTTGGATTATGAAAAATGTCAAGTGGCAGAATAATTGATGAAAAGAGGTAAAATTTAGAGTCAAATTGTAGTGGAAATTTTTATAAATGACTTTGGGATTTAATGACTTATGTCATTGAAAATTAGAAGACAATTGCATTAGAAGTTGGAGACAAATGGGCTAAACAATTAAGTGTTATTAAGCATAATCATTTAAGTGGAAGGTGTCATGGCAAGTGTCATGACACCCACCAAGTGTTTTTGTAAAACTTATATTATTGCCATTTGAAAGATATTTTCATGTCTTTCATCCCTACAAAGACACTCTCATCTTCTCCATTCTCTCTATCTACGAAATTCTCTCTCACCTCACTACATTGATTTTTGTCCAACTCCTTCACTTTGTTTCTTCAAGATTCATTGTCTTCTCCTTATTTTGCTAAAAGACCCAATCCATTTCACTTTGAAAGTTGATTTTTATGGATGTTGGAGGAGCAGGGTTCTTGGAGACTTTTGAAGAAGTTTTGGGTAAATCAAGTAAGTATAAGCATCACTCTTCTTGATTTGAAGAATGAAATATGATTTGATGATAGTTAGAAGTTAAATGTTCATAAATTGAGGTTGGGTATGTGCAAAAACGTGAGTGAGTGTTGTGGGTAAATTAATGTCTTTCTTTTACATGTATGATGATTAATGCTCTATAAGTTGTTATAAATATGATTTAGAGTTAAAATGAACCCTTAATGGATGTAGAAAGAAGTGCAGAAAAAATTTATTTGTGAATGGATATTGTTATGTTCTAATTTTGATGGATTTTTAAACATGGATCATTGGTTGTTTTAGACATAGATTGGATTGAGATTTAAAGTTAAACAAAAGGAAAGTGTAATGCCTTGAAAAGGGGAGAACTAGGATGAAAGTTTAAAGATAAAATGATAATGGTGTTTAAAGTGTGCTGGAAAAATGTTAGTTGTAACATTTTCCATTGATTATGCATTTGTAATTTAGCCATAACTTGTTCTGTAGATATCCAAATGAGGTTATCTTTGATTTGGATTAAATAAAGACATATGGCTACATTTTTCATGAAGACATCGAATTCAAATTATATCTTTAAGAGTTTATAATTTTGACTTGAAGTTGAGTACTGGGTGTAGGAAAAAGTGCAGAAAAAACTGGAAACATAGTAGGTTTTGTTATGTTTTCTTAATGAATGAATGTGAATCTCCTTGGGTATTTTATGATGAAATAAAATGAGAATAGAGCTAAAGAAAAGGAGGAATGTGGTATCTTGAAATGGGAAGAATTAAGGTGATAATTAGAAGTGAAATGAAAGTGGAAATAAAGTTGAATATGTGCAGGAAGTTGATGATGAATGTGTATATATGTGTATGTTCTATTATTAGTGTTCATGATCAATCATTGACTATAAATTTGTTTATGGATGATATTGAGTTTAAATGGAGTTATAATGATGGGAAAATGAGTAGAAATTAAAATAGAAATGATAGATAAGCTTAAGGTAATGAATACAGTAAGTAACGATTTAGAATATGGAAAATGTGATACACTTGGATATACTTTGGGGTAAGAGGCATAACTTTTTCTATGTATATAATTTAGATATATTTTTAGAGACGACTTCGATATCTACAACTTTTATGAAGACCCCAAGAAGAGATATTGATATATAGAGGGTCAAAAATTTAAGTGTCAATAAGAGACCCGTAAAGGTCCGCTTAACGGACATGATGTCCCTTCAAACGGACATGAGTGGGGCTAACCGAGAAGGTCTACCTAGAGGATATGAAGTCCACCTAACGGACATTCACGGGCCAAGTGGTTTTAATTAAGGCTTAAATGGGGTTTGGAATGAACCTAGAATGATGCCTTAATTAAGTGACTAATGTGTGATATGTTTGGAGTGATAATTGGGGTTATAACTTAGTGAATGAATGGATGATATCAAAGTACCAAAGGCATGAGTATAATGCGAATGAAGATGTTCATATGATTGTAATTGTGATTCAAAGGATATGAGTAATGAGTAACTAGTAAAAGTGACTGAGAATTGGATATTATAAAAGCAAATAATGCTAAAAATGAGAATGTGCATAAGATGTGAAATTTGATAATATACCCAGGATTGTCATTGAGCATGCATTGTACGTAGTTCATATACACATTTGTGCATAAATTAATACTTAAGATTGTATTAAGATTGTAAAATTATTAATGTGTGTGCAACGTGTGTATTGCATAATATTGATGTGCAGGATAAAATGTCCGCATCCAGACGTTTCTAGATCTTGGAAGCAAATGCTAATCTGGAGCGTACTATGAGTTGACCTAGATGATCTCATTTTATTGTTTTTTTTGATTTCAATTTTTACATTGAATGACTGCGATTATGATTATTATGCAATGTGAATATGATTATGAATTTTTTATGTTGATGTCGGACAATAAAGGTCCGAGACTTAATGCATGATTGTGATATTAAATTGCTACTTGTATGTGAATATGACGAAATAAATATTGCTCAACAATTATGTTGAATGCTAGACTAAGGTCCAATGATGAATGTGATCAGAATGTGAATATGCATATGAATGAAAAAGTAATTCTCAACTTAAATGTTGAATGCCAGACTAAGGTCCGATGATATATGAAAGTGACTAATTGATCATATGAGATTAATGCATTGCATTACATGAATGTATGAAACATAAAGGAAGTTGTGATTAGAGTAGCCACCGAAAAAGACCTTAAAGCTCAGAATGTGAAAAAGAGCTTAAAGCTCAGAAAGAGTATAAGAGCTAAAGGCCCACTATATAAAATGACCCTGGTATCCCCAGCAGATACTAGACAGTTATCAATGAGCCCAGTATCCACAATGGATACGGGACAGTTATAAGCACTCGGTCACAACAAAGTAATAAATAAAAGTGAGTCTCATGCGCATTGCATTATAAGCGATATGTGAATTTGAAATGATTAATTTGAATGCCCTAAATGTGATCCTATATGTTAAATGAAGTGATGTAAATTATGTGAAAATATGTGAACTGCATGTATTATATGATTAAGTGAGCCATCGAGGATGGTCACTCATTAAGTTCGCAAAACTTACCCAAAATTTGCAATATTTTTCAGGCTCCGAAGAGTTACCCCATTAGGCTGACGGGAGTATAGCCACTGCACCCAAGTAAGAGATAGAGATTGGGATCAGTTCGTGTTTGCATTAGTATTTCCTTAAGTTTTGTATCAAAATATGTATTCATAAGTATTTTTCAATGTGTAAGTAAATGATTTCATAATGTAATGGTTGTGACATTGTGTTTGAAAATGTTTATGAATAAAAGTGGGCCTGATTTATTTATTAATTTTTTACAATATGCGTGCATTGTTTTAAAAGAAAAAGAAATTTCTTTATTAAATTTGATTGACTGACTATTCTAGCATGCCACCCTCGTGGGGTACATACTCGGATATCACTCAGGATGTCGGGTACGTGTCTTATAAGAATGGGGTGCTACATTTTTCATGTAAGAAATCAAGCCTATCTTAGGTGGAAATCAAGGTAAAAGTTAGGGATTTTCTCTTCACCTTTATTTCTTCTTACTTTGCTTATGAAGGAATGAAATTATAAGGTTGTAAGTGGTAGAAAGAGGTATATTTTTGGCGTTTCTAGTTGATGAGTCGAACAAAGCCAAAGAGGAAGGGAAGGAAAGGTAATAGAAGACTTACTTTGTCAATTTTGAGGTTTGGGAATTCACTTAATTGATTTCTATATTTGTGTATGATTGAATGGATATAAAGATTCATTTGGTTGTGGAATTATTATTGGGATTTTGCTTTGGTGTTACTTTGCATGAACTTGGTTGTATATAACAAGAGAGTATCTTGTAGTGGAATTCTATCTAGGTTTTATTTAAGTCAGTCATATTTTTTGAGTCATAACTCAGCCTATAAACCTCCAAATTGTGTGATTTTAGTTACATATGAAACCTAAACATAGAGCTAAATATCTATAGAAGGGACTCTGACTTAATTCTGGCTCTATGACCTTGTTAATTGAGATTGAAAAAAGTGACCTGATGCTGCCCCTATTTTGGAGCAGCTTGTGATATTTTGTCTATATCTCATGATTTAGAAGTCCAAATGGTATGATTATTAGTTCTATAAAAACTATAGACATAGAAGACATCTAAACCCAGTTTTGACTTTTACTATATGCATATTAAGGAACAAATAGTGGTATGAATGGAGAGAGTGTTTGTTACAACTGTGGCATTGTTTTTGTTTTCGATTTCTACCGCATCTTATCTGAACCTTTATGAATGTGTATGAAAATTTTCAAACACCTAGAACTAAATGAAATAGGACTTACCATATATGAATTGGGTGATTGAACATTTGAATTTAAGATTGAGCACAATGAATTCTGGAAAAATCTTACATGTACAGAAATGATTTGTTTGTATATGTATTGCTCATATGTGTACAATATGATTGTGCAAGTGTGATTTTGACACCCTTCTAAGGACGATTAGTTATTACTTATATGTCTGAACACAGATATAGATTTTTTGACTTGAAATGTATATCATATGATTTGTTAATATATAAATTGAGAAATTTTAAAATGGTTAAAGGACATGTTATAGTGCCTACTCTATTCTCTTGGTTGTGGATAGATAGGCATGTCTATAGGGTTATAGTGTAGCTGCTAAAGTTTAACACAACCGGTGTCCATAGTTTAATACCTTCGGGTATCTATAGTTCGATGCCTTCAGGTATCCATAGTTTGATACCTTCTGGTATCCACAATTTGATACCTTCAGGTATCCACAGTTCGATATCTTCGAATATCCATAACGCCCGTTATCCACACCTACAAAAAATGTGTAGGCTTAATATAGAAAGTAAAGTAAAGAGATATAAATAAGAAATACAATATGACAACATAAATAATCAGTATATGAATGAGCATTTGCATTTGTATTGATAATTTGTATGATTGAGTTTTGAATATCAATGTTTGAGATTTGAAGGTGAATTTATGGTATATGAAAAAAATATTGAAACATATTTGCATTATTTATTTGATTAAGGATGTCGTCGTTATTTATATTTATGCAATGTTCGTGAATGTATATACTTAGCGGACGGCTACTGTGAGTGTCATCTAAACTAAGTATTTCCCTACTAATCTTTTAAGCTTAGCACAGGTGTTCATCCGTGTAGATCCAAGTCATATTAGTGAGGTACAGGGAACATCTATAGGGACCGAGGCCAACAGATAGAAGAAAAAGTACTTATGAAAGGCATTTTTAGTTAAAGATGATTGTACATGTAATGGTTAAAGGAAATTGTATTTTTTCTTTTGGATTACAATGTGAATATAAAAATGTTTTACTATTGTTAAATGATAATGTTAAGCATTGAGAAGTTTCGTAATGTGTATATGTATAACATTAAACCGAAATGCTTGTCGTGAATGTATGTATAGGAAATTGGATGCCTTATGTGTGGATGGTTGTAGGTTTCGTATAGGGATTGTTGCACTCCCACTCCCCTATTGAATGGTAAAACATCATATGAAGTGCTTTTTGGTCAGCCTCCCACATATAAACCTTTTAAAGTTTTTAGGCATTTGTGTTATGCTCACCGTATTTCTTATGACAGGGACAAATTTGGTTCAAATAGTAAAAAATGTATACTTGTGGGATATCAATTTGGAAAGAAAGGATGGAGAGTATATGATTTAGAAACTGGAGATTTTTTTATGTCAAGGGATGTGCAATTTTTTTAGACATAAGTTTCGTTTTATAATTCTCTGACACACTTGGAAACCCCAGTTAATTCACACCTAACTCTAACCCCATATATTGATGATTGGATGGTACCTACTGCTATAGACAATGTTCGACTAAGTACTAGTGATTATATTGAAGGGGGTTCTCAAATCTTAGTGACGTCAAGGGGAGTCCTGGGCATGATAGAGGTGGCCCTAATGATGTTATGTCGGTGGATGATGTTCTTGAAGAGAGGAAGAGTAGTGAAGGTGCTAGGAAAGATAGTGCTACTGGTGGAACTACTACTACTACTGTATTTGTTGTATAAAGTCAGGATGGTCTTTTTTAGTTGGGGACATCATGAGCGTAAACTCTCCACCTGTTTGGAGGATTATATTGTTCATATAGCTCAATGTTTAGAACCCCCCATCACCGCACATACCCACTCAGTTAAAATTCTCAGGTAATTCGTATCCTATAGCTTATTATGTGACTTGAGATAAATTTTCTGTGAGACACAAATGTTTTCTGGTAGCTATTACTACAGGTACTGAACCTACCGCATAATCGTCATTGGAGGGAAGCCATAAGAAAGGAAATAGATGCATTGGAAAAGAATGAAACCTGAACATTAGAGAGTTTTCCATTAGGGAAGAAGCTTGTTGGGTACAAGTGGGTATATAAAATCAAATATAATTCAGATGGGTGTATTGAAAGGTTTAAGGCTCGACTCATGATCCTAGGTAATAGTCAAATTGCATGTATCGATTACAATGAAACTTTCAGACCTGTCTCCAAAATGCTTTCAGTTCGAACATTTCTCGTTGTTATTATGGCTAAAGGATGGCAGCTACACCAAATGGATGTACATAATGCTTTTTTGCATGGAGACTTGGATGAGGAGGTTTATATGCAATTACCTCTAGGTTTTACTTCACCTTCCCCTAGTTGTCGTCTATGCAAGTCTCTATATGGTTTGCGTTAGGCTCCTTGTAATTGGTTTTCTAAACTTGCTGCTGCATTGAAAAAGCTTGCATTTATTCAGTCTTGTGTGGATTAGTCTCTATTATCCTATAAAAAAGTTAGGATTTCTTTACATGTCCTTGTTTATGTTGATGATTTACTCATTGTGGGCAATAATCATGATGCAATTGCAAACTTTAAGTAATATTTGCATAAGTGTTTTCACGTGAAGGACCTGGGTGTATTGAAATACTTTCTAGGCATTAAAGTGGCTAGGAATCCAGAAGGTATGTTTCTTTGTCAACATAAATATATAATTGACATTTTATCTGGGACTAGTCTTCTTGGTTTGAAACTTGTTCCTTTTCCCATTGAACAGAACCATAAACTTGCCTTAGCCACTAGCGAGAATTTCAATGAGCCTAAAAAATATCATTAGTTAGTTGGAAGATTGATTTACTTGATCATTACGTTCCCAGAGCTATGTTATTTAGTCCATATCTTGGCACATTTTATGCAGTGTCCGAAAGAGAACATTAGGAGGTAGCTTTACGCTTGTTAGGTTTTTTTTTGAAATGTAATCCTGGACAAGAGATTTTGTTGTGTTTTGATCGTAATTTACAATTGTATAGGTTTTTCGATTCAAACTGAGTGAGTTGTCCAATGACACGACGATCTCTGACTGGTTATTTCGTTCTCTTGGGCAATTCTCCTATTTCTTAGAAAACCAAGAAAAAACACATTGTCTCTCATTCCTTTACTGAAGCAAAATAAATATCTATGGCTACAACAACTTGTGAGTTAAAATGGCTCAAGTCTTTATTAAAATATTTAGGTGTGATTTATGATCGTTCCATACGGTTGTTTTGTGATAGCTAAGTTGCTTTACATATTACAGCCAATCTGTATTTTGTGAATGTACGAAGCATGTAAAAGTGTATTGTCACTTTGTATGCGATGAGATCACTGTTGGTAATATTGTCACAACACATGTGTGTAATTCTCAGCAATTAGTGGATATCTTCACTAAAGCACTTGGAAAACAACAATTTCTTTACATTATTAACAACTTGTGTTGGCCCCTGAATGTTTTTCGTTTTTTTTGTTAAGCATGATTTAGATAATTATGAGGCTTGGACAAGTGAATTTTGGGGAGTTAAATTTTTTTATTTTTATTTATGTCTACTTTTGTAGAATTTATTTCATGGGTTAGTTGAATTAAAAGTGATAAAAATTCATAAAGGGGTATTTTGAGTAGTTTACTTAAGGTTAGAAGCACTAAGGCATTAAAGGAAGAGTAAGGTGGATTTTTCTCATTCATTAAGGGTAAAATGGGAAAGGAAAGGTGTTGATTTGTGCTTGAGAAGAAGAAAAAACGTGGAATAGGTGAAGGAAGAAGTGAAAAACTAAAATCAAAAGTGAGAAAGAGAGGTTTCGGTGAAGTGAGAAAAGAATAGAGTTTTGGGCTAGGTTACATCTTTTCTTAGTCTTAAAGAGAGAGTTTGAGGTTGCTCAAGAAG
>JANIIA010499697.1:0-14566 GCA_027478495.1 Erythroxylum alaternifolium | reverse complement strand
CCATTATCTTAGGTTATGTGTCGGAATGACCCACGGGCGTTCCGGTACGTACTCTAGGGTAATGGGGGGTTACATTTAGGCGATACCTTAGGTACTATGCGAACGACCAGTGCACTTGCGAAATTTACCAAGGTTATAAATAGTAAAACTTAGCGCATGTAACCTTGCGATCACTAAAATCTAATGTGGTACCTAATGCCTTCTATAATTTCCTCTAAAATTGAGATGTGAATTATGATCTTCAATAAAAAAATTTTGATATAGGCACCCTATGGAGACACACTATTAGTTATACTTATATAAGCTTGAACACTGAGTAGGTGGTCTTCACGTGTAATAAATAGGCTATCTTTGTTAACCTATCTACTATCACCCAAATTGAATCATATTGAGTCCTTGTATAAAGTAGGCCAATAACAAAATCCGTTATGATCTTTTCTTATTTTCATTTAGGAATTGGCAATGGTTATAGCTTATCTGAAATAGCCTCTCTACTAAATAGGGATAAGGCTATGTACTATTGGACCTTTCCAAATTTTGTGTTTCGCAGGACTCTTACTAGGTATTGTTATTGTTGTTTTATAGCTTACCTAAAGGTCTCTAATGCTTAGCTTTTACTTGTAGGTAAGTCAAGCACTTAGAGACATATTCATCCATATCCTTTTTCATATTGCCTACGATACACATCTTTAATATTAAAATACAACTTAGTGGTACCTATATGTCCATTGTATACCCATTATAAACTTCCTCTAAAATCCCCTCCTTCAAGTTCTTTACATTTGGAACACATAATCCCCTATTCATCCTTAGTATACCTCCCCACATTAATCTCGAAATATGTGTGACATCCTTGTCATACTTCATACATAAGCTTTTGGAGCTTAAAGTCTTGGTCTTAAGTGACCTTTATCTTATCTAATAATATTGACCATTCTTTTATGATTGGCAGTAGTACTCCTAAACCTAAAATCTAAAACTGAGCACTTTGATCCATCAAACCATATAACTCCTTGGTCAAAGCTCCTCTCCACTATAATATGTGTCAAACTACCTAAGGACTTCCTACTTAGTGCATCTGCTACAACATTTGCTTTTTAAAGATGATTAATGCATCTGCTACAACATTTGCCTTTCCAGGATGATACTAAATCATGCAGTCATACACTTCTTTGCGTCATATTTAAGTCTTTATACTAAAATATATATATTATAGGCTTTTGTGATCCATGTAAATTTCACACATCTCACTATATAGATAATGTCTTTAAATCTTTAAGGTAAAGATCATTGTTGCCATCTCTAAATCATGAGTAGGGTAATTTTGTTCATGCTTTTTCAATCACCTGGAATTGTAAGTAGTCATCTTACCATTTTATGTCAACATAGACCTTAAGATAACTCTCAAAGCATCATAGTACAATTGAAATCCTCTACCTTCAATTGGTAATGTCAGGACTGGAGCTATACTTAAACACTCTTTCAATTTCTAAAAGCTCTCCTCACAGGCATTAGACTAGATGAACTAGGGGTTCATGTCAATAAGGTTGCTATCTTAGAAATGTCTTAGACAAATTGTAAAATTTACTTTCATTGATTATAAAATTTTATTTTCTGTGAATAATATTTTTAGATGAACAGTAAATTTGGGTTAATAGTGATTTTTAGGGGACCTAGCCCCGAAATATTGAAAAATATCCAGAATAAGTTAGAGTTTAATGACGCTGAAACATATTGAAAATAAACTCGATCAGATAGATTTTAGAAGTTTCAAAAGTTTAGGACTAAAATGCCCTTTTTGGAAAATAATGAGTATTGATGATTTTAAACTCATTTGAATTTTTTTAAAGTATCCAATAAATAAGTATTGGCCCTAATTAGAGTATTTCATGATCAATTTGATAATAAGAAGGTTACAAAATATTTTTGGAACTTAATTTGATTAGTTGGTGCATTAAATTCATTAAAGGGAAATTTGGTCTTTTTACAAGAAGTTAGTGGATTGATGAGTCATTAGAAGAGGACCAAATAGAGATGACATATGATTTTAAATTCTATGATTATGAATTTTATATGAATGATACATTACAAGTGAATATTGTAGTATAAGTTTATGTTTTAGTAATATATGAACTAAAGTTTGAAAGTTGAATTTATACGATTTGAAGTTACATTGAAATTATGTTATTGGTTAATAAAAAAAGAAAGATGATTTTTTTAGCCTATGGTACACTGTTAGGTTTTATACATGTTATTATACCGGTGTATAGCGGTTAACTTAGTGCGGATAAGCGATATAGAACTAGCTTCGTAATTAGTGGTTAACCAGTTGTGGGTAAGCAATGTAGAACCAGCTCCATAACTACCAGTGTATAACGATTAACCTAATATGGGTAAGTGATATAGAACCAGCTCCGCAATTAGCAGTTAACTAATTATGTGTAGGCGATGCAGAACCAACTCTATAACTACAGGTGTATAGCGATTAACCTAGTGCGGGTATCTGTAACTAGTGGTTAACTGGTTATGGGTAAGCGATGTAGAACTAGCTCCGTGACTTTATGCCTAAGGGTACCATATGGCAAAGAAGTTAGTGGTGGGCTATGTCGTGTAAGAAAGTTCATGACAATAATGATGCCGCCATAATTTACTTTCAAAGTAACTTGAGAAATTTGATTTCAGAAAGCATATATGTTTTATATTGGTATTGTATCATAAGAAATGAAATGAATTTGTTTTATGGAGGTTTAAATTGTTAAATACAATTTGCATAGAAAAGTTAACACTCATTGAGCTTGTTTAGCTCACACTTTACTTTCTGCTTTTAAAATAAAACCTCCTAGGTGCATGCTCAGGGGCTTTAGTAGCAGGGACTCCACCTTGCGAGTAGTTAACTTTGTCACATATTACTGTGTAGGCATTTTTGCCTTGTAAAATTTTTTGGGAACTATTACATATATTTTAACATGATCTGGAATGTACATTTGTGTAAAGAATGTATATATATAAAGATTTTTAAATGAAATGCATAAATATGTTTTAGTTTTTTAAAATCAATCAATTTGGTTGTTGAGATTGCTCGTGAGTGGACTTGAAGTCCAAAATTTGTAGTGGAGATTTTGATGTGAATATATAAGTGTTTTGAACTTTTATAGTAACTTTGAAAATTTTGGAAATGTCAAAATGCAGCCATTGTGCTACCGAAATTTTTAATAAAATGATTCACATTAAAGTAAAAAAAGACTCCATTGTTTACATTTATGAATGTTGAGTTAAGGCTTTTTAATAAAAAGGGAAATAGGCTTAGCTCCACAGGAACTTTCCAGGTAGATCATATATCGACTGGAGGGCCACCATGGGGTGCTGGGCAGGCCACCTTGTCATTTTAGGGGAGGAGTATGTTACAAATCTTCGATAATAGCTTGTTAATCCCAAAAAGCTTCGCATTTCTATCACTATTTTTAGTCAACCGCAATTTCTTGCAACTTTCAACATCCTTATATGCTCATGAATACACCAAAAGGTTGTCAATAAAGATGATCAAGAACCTATATAAGAACAATTTGAACACTCTATTCATTAGATCCACGAAAGTTGTAGGAGCATTGGTAAGGCCAAATGACATTACTAGGAATTCATTATGGCTATATCGAATCCTTAATGTTGGTTTAGGTATATCATCTCCTTTGACCCTCAACTAATGATATCTAAACCTTAGGTCGATCATAAAAAATTACTTAGCAACCTAAAGTTGATCGAGTAGAATGTCAATTTAAGGTAATGGATACTTGTTGGAGATGGTCACATTATTCAACTGTATGTAGTCAATATATAACTAGAGAGAACCATCCTTTTTCTTTACAAACAGTATCGGCACACCCCATAGTGATGTGCTAGGCCTAATTAAACCCTTATCCAATAAATCCTGCAATTGTTTTTTTAACTCCTTTAACTCTGCATGTGTCATTTTATATAGAGGTATAAAAATTGAAGTTGTTCCAGGTACTTGATCAATACAGAACTCGATATCTCTCTCTAGAGGTAGCCTTGGTAACTCTTCAAGAAATACATATAGAAACTTCTAAACTATTGGAACACTTTGGAGGCTATTAATTTCTATTGAGGTATTTTTGATCGAGGACAAGAACCTTTAACACCTATGTCTGAGCATCTTATTAGCCACTAACGTTGAAATTATATTAGATCAGATCTCATTCAAAAGTAAACTCAACTTCATATAAAATTTGAAACAATAATTTCTTCTCTTTATAATCCAAAGTGGTGTAATGAATAAAAAATCAGACCATCTCTAATATTATGTTAAAATCTATTAGTTATAGCACCACGAGATTTGTTGTCAATTTCCTACCATCAATCCCCACTTGACATGAGTAGGACATTAAATCCACCTCTATGGCATCACCAAGAGGTATGGATATGGATAACGATTCTTCCATCCTATCTAGTACTACTTTTAGTCTTATAGAAAAGTTGAGTTACATAAAAGAATGGTTCACTCTAGGATCTATCAAAACTCTGGCTTCTAATCCAAAATGAGAAGAATATCATAAACCACCACATTCAAAGTTTTTGCACCTTGGAAGTGAGGGTAAATACACTAGGTTGAACACAACTTGCATGTAGAGAGTAAGGGACTATCCCTAATTGCAGCCTCCAATTTTACCTCCTAAATGCCTCCCTCTAAAACCTCAATCATGTTGGGTACCAAACTGTAGTCCCCCTTGTGGCTGTTGAAATAGAGACTACGCCACATTAGAAGAGGTCTACTGCTATCGCACTATTAGACAATCCCTGATCAAATGCCCATTCTAGCCACATCTGTAACAACTTCCTAGTGGTATGTAGTATGGGCCTTAGTTTTCCCTACCATACTATTGGTAAATGGATGATGTTGAGTCTGAAATACTATGTTTAAAGCTCTTTCTACTACTGCTACTACCTACTATAGGCATAAACCTGAATCCTACCAAATGGCTATGACTAGATCTCGCCTTGCTAAATGCTCCAGTAGCTCTCTATTGAGAGTTCTCACTCTAACTATACCCCGATGAAAAGTTTTATTATTATTGTTGTCATTGTAATATGCTATGATGAATAATGTGTTATATATGCATTTTATAGAGTATGCTCTATTTATGATATACTAGAGTAATTTAAACATTTAAATGTATTCATGAGGTTATAACAGAGATTACGGATAGACCGGAGATGGTTTTGGACTCAACTAGAAATTTTTCAAAAAATTTTCGAAAACTCCAAAAATTTACCAAATGAGTTCGAATAAGATTTAAAAATTCGAAAATTGGTGACACTCTTGAATGAAATCCGGATGATTTTGGTGACATTTAGTGATTTTCAAATTCAATCCAAAAGTTCTTCTAGGTGACCAAAAAAGTTAACAAACAATTTCAACATACGATGAAAAGCTCCGAAATTAGGATTGGAGTCCATAGGAACTGAAACGGATCAAAACGAGGTTGATTGAATAGAATTCGGATAATCCGATGGCTTAAGACTAAAATTTCCTTTTTGGAAAAAATGGATATTAATGATTTTAAACCTATTCAAAAAAAATTAAAGCATCCAATCAATAATAATCGACCCTAATTAGAGTATTTCATGGTCAATTTGACAATAAGATGATTGTGAGATATTTTTGAAACGTAATTCAATTAGTTGGTGAATTAAATTCATTAAAGGGCAAAATGATCTTTTTGTCAAACCAAATGCATCCAAATTCCATATGTGCATTACATGGGAATATTTCGTGAGAAAAGCATGCATTAATGGGTTTGGAAAGTAACCATTCAAAAGGTGACAAATGGCATAGGTGAAAGTTTAAATACGGGAAGTTTTGCTTAAATATGTGAATATTAGAAGTTATTAATGAAAATGGTGGGCAAAAAGTGCAAATAAGCAAAACGTTATCTCCTTAAAGAAGGTGTGGTCGGACATTGTCGGAGAAAAGGAAAAAAGAGAGAGAAAAAAGAAAAGAAAGAAAAACAAGAAGAGCGAGCTTCGGCTATGCCATCGAGAAGTGATCAAAAGAGTTTTTCATGCTGTTCTACCTCCAATCAAACATCCAACAAGATATCATAGCCATGTAAGTGAAAAGGAAGAAGAAAATCGGTTGGAGCTTACTAGTTTTGTTAAAAATTTGGATTTGTTATGTTATAGTTGAGGTTTGGTTTTGATGGTGTGAATTACACCCTTATGATGTGATGTGAAGGTTTTATTGTATTAGAAGTGATTAGGGGAAGAAAATCACTAAAACTATTATGTGGAACCTTGGTCAAATTTGTCAAAGGTAAGATCCATTGCCTAAATTGCTTTATTTTGTCATTTGATGATTTATGATTACTGAATGGTAGTAGGAAGCTAGTTTAATGATAAAAGAATGGAAGAAAAACCATGGAAATGATTATAGGAAATTTCAGCCATCGCTAAGGTTTTTAATATGATATGATCCAAAATTTTATTTTGATGTTGTATGATGTTCATAACATGATTTTGATGCTAATGAAGTAAAGAAATGAAAAACAATTGATTTGGAATTAATTTGTTGAAATTCGGCCAAGGTGCATGATTATATAAAAATTTGTTAATGAGATTTTATGGCTTAAATGCGTGTATTAAAATGTCATGGAAGTGAATTTGAATTGGTTTTAAGTGTTGGAAATCAAATGGAATTGAATTTGTAAAATATGTTAAGTTTAGCCTTAAGGGCATTTTTGGTATAAAAATATGGTTATGATGTAATGACCATGTAAATGTGATTAAAGATGGTCATTAAGTGTATTTGTGGCATTGGCATTATTAAATGAAGTGTTATGTTATTATTTGGAAAAAAAATATGGAGTGTATGTGGAAAATAATGAAGTTGAAATAGTTTATAGTGTATTTGGTTGAAAAATATGTTAAGGAGTTGAATGTATTTGTATTAGGTTTTTGAATCGAAAATAAAGCCAACTGAAGGATTCCGAAATGGTGAAAAGGAAACTAGAAGTTATGAGTGTATTTAAATTGTTTTATATAAATGAAGTCTTTGTAAAATAATTAATGACATATGATTTTAAATTGTATGATTATAAGTTTTATGTTAATGATACATTACAAGTATCTATTGCTAGTATAAGTTATGTTTTCGCAATATATGAATTGAAGTTTGAAAGTTGAATTTCATAGGATGTAAATTTATATTGAAATTATGTTATTAGTTAATAAAAAGGAAATTAGTTTTTAGCCTATGGTACACCATTAGGTTTTATCTATGTTATTATATTGGTGTATAGCAGTGAACCTAGTACAAGTGATGTTGAACTAACTCCGTAATTACCAGTGTATAGCGATTAACTTAGTATATGTAAGCGATGTAAAACTGGCTCTGTAACTAGTGATTAATTTGTTGTGAGTAAGAGATGTAGAATTAGCTCCGTAACTATAGAGGTATAACGGTTAATCTAGTGCGGGTAAGTGATGTAGAAATAGCTTCGTAATTAGTAGTTAACCAGTCACAGATAAATGATGCAGAATCAGCTCCATGACTTTCTGCCTAAAATTTTTCAGGAAACTTACTACCACCATTGTTTATTGTTTAAGAAAAAAGGAAAATGGAAAATGGAAACTCTTTTATTATGAGTTTATTTTCAAAAAGGCATTTCAAATAGTATTTCAGACAAATTAAAAATGTGTTCTACGAAATATTACTTATTGACAGATTTTATAATGCACGAATGAATTTTTATGACGATTATTTTACTATGAGCTTTCTTATTGTACGAGAATATTTCAATTATGTTGTCATAAAAAGTTTAATTTTCAGTAAAATGATTAATAGTCACTGAGCTTGTTTAGCTCACCCTTATTTTTATGTTTTTAAATAAACCATCCCAGGTATGCGCATAGATGCAACAGTAGCTGGGATCCTACCATAGAATTAGTTGTATCATCGGGTGTTGCTATGTTTGTGTCATTTTTTCTATGTATGTGTTTTCATGAAATTGGCTTAGTCACTTATATGTATGGTTTAAATTATTTTGGAAACAATTTAAAAGTGTGATATTGTAATATTTGTGGGATTGTAAATATCTTTTATTTTATTAAATACGATGGCTTTGATTGTCAATGATGTTTTTTAAAGTGTTGAAAATTATATGTTTGTGGTTGTTTGTGTTATGGACCTGAGCTCATATTCTAGAAGTTGAGATGGTACATGAAATATTAGAAGTGTTTTGAATTGTGTTATGCAGCTTTTAAAATTTGGGAATCTTAGAAAAATAGTTGTTAAGTTGTCGAATTTTTTAAAAAAAAAGAAAAATTTTCCACTATTTTATGCCCTTTTAACTTTTAAAGTATAAAAGGTTTTTAACAGTTGAATAGCTTGGTTTTGCAGGAACCATTCGGTAGAGTTAGATATCAATTGAAGGGTTACCTTGGGATCATCGGGAAGTCTACACTTGGGTTCCAGAAGTGGAACTCTAGGGTGGGTCCTTTAAGCCGTTGCTACAAATTAAATAGTCCTATTGAGTGTTCTCCACTTTACTCTCTAATAGATAAAGTACCCTACTTTATAAGGATCCTTTCCAAATGCTTGGCTATTTCCACTAAAGTAGAGAGCTTCTTTCGATAACTCATAGTTATGTTAACGAAAAAGGGTCCTAACCTGAGTACATATTATTTATTCTTCCCCAGCTTATTTGAAACAATATATGGGTCATATTGGCTCAATTGAATAAATTTAACAATATACTCATTCACCTTCCTATCTCCCTGGAATAGATTTAAGAACTATAATGTAAGTGCCTTTTGGGCTACGAAAGAGAGGAAATAGTCCATAAAGATCTCCCTGAACTGCAATCAGGTCAATACACTTAAGTATGTAAGGATGTGGTCTCGATACCAATCCTTGGCCATTCCCTGTAAAGACAACTCCACTAAACCCGCCTGCTAGATATCAAAATAGTGCAACCTCCTGCTTTGCATCTCCACCTCAATGAGGAAATCAATGGCCTCCTTAGTTTTGGTGTTATCAAACTTTAGGGGTAGAACTTTGAATATGTCATTAATAACTGCATATCTGACTTCTCTTACTTTAAGTCTACAGCAGGTGGTGGGACTTGTTACTGTTGTTATTGCACATCATCATCTTTTGTATCATCATCATAAAATTCCTAATAGAAACGCTTTCATTTCAGATGTAGGTGCCTCGGAAACTCCTTGCGACACCTTAGCTCTTTACAGGTGCCTTTTGTGTTACGACCAGGAATCACATCAGGCACATGACAACTGTCCTTAACCCAACTATCCAAGGCTAGCTGGATATGTTTTAAAAACATTTTCGGCAGCACAACGACTATATTTTGAAAATCCCAAAATGAAAAACACCTATAAATTAGTTTTAAACACAATTCTATATTCACATTAAAACTTTACCACAACTTTTGGACTTTGAAGTCCACTCGAGAGCAGTCTCAACAACAGTACAAAATGTTTATACATAAAGTCATTAACAAACCACAAGACAGACAAAAGTTAATTTACAAAATTATAAAGCATATCAACATAATCATGAGCCACTATACAACAAAAGTACAAAATAGAGACTACCGCGTGATGTAATGCCTCGAATATGCCAAAAGACCACACGAACCACTCAGAGCTTCAAGCTCACCAAATTAACCTACATGGTTAGAAGGCGGAGGGGTTTGAGTACATTATGTACTCAGTGAGCAGGAAAAAGACATATATTGCAAATAGAATCTAGTACACACCAAAACGGTCTAAATAACCTAAGGACGATTTTACACATCTAACATGCATATAACCACCTATGAAGTGAATATGCATAACATAAAAACACATAGACCTAGTCTATGACTCATCGCATACTAGTTAGGAATCACATAGGCCTAGCCTATTAATCACTCATTTCGTGAACATAGGTTTCAGTTCCAGTATATAAGAGTAGAAAAGCATCACATGAAACAAATCAAGTCTTGTTAGGAAGCCAAAATAGTAATGTGTGTCACCACTAGTCGGCCAAGCTATTATACATACCCACCGAATCCTCATGTTGGCTTAACTTTCATCTATGGTGAGTCCAAACTACGGTCAAAAAAAGCATCACAACCCTAAGTGATGACCTCTTCGATGACCAGACCTTTAGGTGTGCAATTACCTGTAAGTCCTGTAAAATGATGTCATCACAAGGACTCGACTTTTATGTACCAGTGTCAAAGGTATAGGGGTCGCTAAATCTGTTGTGCCTAGCACATGATTGGTCAATCATTATCTCACCAATCATAAAAATCATATACAAATATTTGATACCAAAATAAAGTAAGGTACCATGCCATTATTTATCGGTCCAACCGATAAAATGAAACCTTGCCATGACTCTAAGCCAAAAGAGAATACATACATTACTTGGTTATGCATATGTAAGTTCCAAAACATTATTTAATGCAGTAAAAGTCATCTTTTGCACTCTAAATGCAAAGTTATTAAAAACAATGTCGTTTAATAAATATATAAGTATACTATCATCTATTTGGGATTCAATTCTGCTATGCATTACCTAGGTTCAAAATTCACATACAAGTCATTATGCATTTCTTAGGTTGTCCTAGTCCCAATTGAGAGACATGTTTTCCCCAATTCTCCTTAAAAGGTGTACACTTTTTTTACTTCAACAATCCTCAGTACAAGCTCCTTGATTCACAACTCTCGAGCGTTTATACATACAAATGCAATGAATTTACTACTCAAACATTTATCTCAAATTTATACACCATCAAGTAAGTGTATAAAACACAATATCACAATTTTTAAGCTATAGGATTCGGCCATGAAGCTTCTCACATGATTACTTCCCTTATTATTTACATAAGCTTTCTTTTGCATTTTCCAAGGCATTTAAAGCTTTGATCCAATACTTACACATTTTAAATCATAATTGTGCACATTTTTATCCAAGCACATTAGGCTACTATTAATCAATCAAAGCAACAAATCAAGTTTAAGTAAACATGAAAGCCTCTTTCTAATGTACACCATCAAAATTCTTAAATCCTAAGCCAAGTTCACTTAGGCATTTTATTAAACACCTAAAGGCATAAACTTGAAAGCCTCCTTCCAATTTACATCTTCCTTATTTTTCATGATCAATTCACATTATACATACACAATTAACATCATAGAGTTTATTTAAACCATCAATTTCAAAATATATTCAAAATTTCACAAACTTTC
This sequence comes from Erythroxylum alaternifolium, assembly GCA_027478495.1. NCBI lineage: Eukaryota > Viridiplantae > Streptophyta > Magnoliopsida > Malpighiales > Erythroxylaceae > Erythroxylum > Erythroxylum alaternifolium. Next base: position 3,295 of record JANIIA010499697.1, on the reverse strand, counting down.
ACCAAAGATAGGGCATTTCGGTTTTGGCTTAAGGAAGCTAGCTTCTCCATGACTCATTTCATTCATCTAAATCATGTTTCATGCATATTCAAGCATGGAGAACAACACATCTTAACACCAAACTCACAATTGTAATGTAGAGAGAGATGAGACAAAATTTACCTAAACTTTCCTTTGGTGATATCTTAAAATCCTTTGAAAATTTCTCAAATCTAATGATAAATTTGAGTTCCTTGATCCCAAATTAACCTAGAACACCTTGTTTTGGGTTAGAGAATCACAAACTTGGTGAAGATTAAGTGATGGTCAAAACTTCCTCTTCTCCTCCTCTCTTCTCCTTTCTTTTAATTAAAACAAAGTGTTTTAATGCCAAATAATGGGGTTGCACAGCCACACATAAGAAGAAGCGTCTAGAATTTTAACTCTTCTTTGAATAAACATGGAGAACTTACCTTTTTGCCTTTAGTTTATGTGAAATTACAATCATACCCTTCAAACTTTTCCTAAATTTGCAATTAAGCCTAAAATTTGAGAATGACCAAAGCTTTTATTTTCATTTTGGTTCTCGAACTTTTGAAAATTATAATTAAGTCCGTTAGCCTTATAAAATTACATATTAGTCTTCCAAGAATTAAAAAAAATACATTTAATTCCCTTAACTTTTAACAGGTTGTAAATAAGCCCTTATGTACATCAACTTGTCAAATTAAGCTTTCTAAGTGTCCAATAAGTCTATAAATCATGTCTAATTGCCTTTAAGGAATTAAAACACATTTAACTCGACCACCATGGCCATATCCATCTAATGGAATCGATTTTACACACTTAGAAGCTTATATGTTAGAAATCTCCAAGATTTTGCATACCAATGAACTCTAAGTTCATGTAAGGGCATATAACATTATATATCATTGACATATATACTAAAAGTATTCAAATACAATTTTGAACTCATATACAACCATGTATATATCAATATAAAGTAGTATCTCCAAGTATAGCCTAATTCAAAAGGGCTCAAAGAGTCCAACGTTACAAGTCCTCCCCCCTAAAAAGAGTTTCATCCTCAAAACTCCTAAGTCGAGGATACAAATAAATGGGGGTACTGATGTCTTATAGCATCTTCAAGCTCCCATATCATTTTCTCAACCCTGTCGATTTTTCAAAGAACTTTGACCGTGGGAACTTCCTTACTGCGTAACCTTTTTATCTGTCCATCCAAAATCTGGACTGATTTCACCTTAAAACTTAGGTCTTCTCTTAGTTCCACTGGAGGTGTCTCCAACACATGAGATTGGTCCAGTATATACTTCTTAAGTATCGGGACATGAAACACATTATGGATCCTATCCAAGTCTGGTGGCAATTCCAATCGATACGTCACAGTCCTGATGCGCTCCAGGATCAGAAAGGCCCTATATATCGAGTGTAAAGCTTCCCTCGGCTCTGAACTCGGATTATGCCTTTCCATGGTGATATCCAAAGGAAAACCATATCACCAACTGCAAATGCTAATTGACATTGCCTCTTATCCGCATAACTCTTTTGACGATCCTGGGCGGCTTTCATTTTCTCCCAGTTGAACTTTACTTTCTGAGTGGTAAAGTTCTTCATATGGTAGCATACCGATACTTGTCTGATAACTATTGTTATAAGCAAATTTTGTTAAAGGAAAGTGCTGGTCTTGGCTCCCTTGGAACTCCATCACAAATGCTCTCAGCATGTCCTCTCCGATTGACCATCAGTTTGGGGGTGAAAAGCAGTACTAAACTTCAGTTTAGTCCCTAAAGATTCCTAAATTTCAGCCAAAATTGAGAGGTGAATCTTGGATCCTTATCCAATATTATAGAAACTGGCACTCCCTGTAGCTTCACAATCTCATCGATACACAACTTTGCCAACCTCTCCAATGAATAAGTTATGTGGATAGGTAAAAAATAAGCAGATTTTGTCAATCTATCCACTATAACCTAAATAGCATCATGACCCTTTAATGAACGAGGTAGTCCAACTACAAAATTCATTGTCATGTGCTCCCACTTCCATTCAGGAATAGTTAAAGACTGTAACATACCCACTGGCTTATGATGCTTTACCTTTATCTATTGACAGGGAAGGCATCTGACTACAAATTTTGCTATCTCTCTCTTCATCCCTAGCCACCAATAGCTCTCTCTAAGAGTTCAATACATCCTGGTGTTACCAGGACGCATAGCATAAGTCGAACTGTGAGCTTCTTCCAAGATAGCTCGCCTGAGACCTTAGTCATCTGGAACACAAACTTTGTTTCTGAAGACTAATAATCTGTCTTCTCTCAGTTGGAACCCCTCGTCCTCTTTGGATGATAATTTCTCTCTAAGACTAATAAACTCATTAAATAGTGTTGGTCGAACTTTAAACCATGCTAGAAGTGTTCTGTCATCCTCAGCCACTGAGAGTCTAACCCCAAGGCTCCGTATACTCATCAAATGAGTCATATAAGGATTTTGCGTAATAGTTACTACTAAACAGGACTTACGACTCAGTGCATCGACTACCATATTTGCTTTTCCCGAGTGATAGTCAATCACTAAGTCATAATCCTTAATTAACTCCAACCATCTCCTTTGTCTGAGGTTTAGCTCCGTCTGTGTCATTAGGTACTTCAGACTCTTGTGGTTGATGTATATATAGCAAGTCTCCCCATAAAGATAACGTCTCCAAATCTTAAATACGAACACCACCACTATGAGCTCCAAATTATGTGTAGGATAATTTAGGTCGTGCTTTTTCAGTTGCCTAGAAGCATATGCGATCACTCGCCTGACCTGCATAAGTGTAGAGCCAAATTCCTGACGACTGGCATCGTTGTATACCTCATACCTAACCCCCTGGGTAGGTAGAGCAAGCAATGGTGTAGAAATCAATCGTCTCTTCAGTTCCTGAAAACTCGCCTTGCATTTGTCATCTCACTGAAATTTTACTGCCTTTCAAGTAAGCCTAGAAAAAGGGGCTGTAAGTATTGAGAAGCTGTCAACAAATCTTTGGTAATAGCTAATTAATCCCAAAAAGCTGCGAACTTCTGTCATATTCTTGGTGTAACACCCCATTACCCTAGGGTACGCACTAGGACTCCCGTAGGTCATTCCGACACATATCCTAAGATAAGGGAGCGCTACGTGCGATCACTACAAAACTCCACATGGCATCATATCAATTTAAATAATTAAAGCTGTAATTGTAATTCACAAGATTTTTAAAACCAAATTCTTCCTCTTTTCATTACTCAAAACAACAGTTTATACATCAAATGTAC
>JANIIA010499678.1:0-14567 GCA_027478495.1 Erythroxylum alaternifolium | reverse complement strand
TAAGTGATGTGACACGCCACCCTCGCGGGGCACAGATCCGGGTATCACTGTCGATATCGGGTTCGGGTTTTGCGGGAGTGGGGTGTTACATTTAAATTGTCCTTCCAACCTCTTATGAACATCCTCTATCCTCCTAATCTTTTCCATGATTTTGTCTAATTTAGAATATGTAGAATTGGGTTTTTCCTGTGAAAATGTAAGTGGCCTTGAGGTCGGAATTGATCTCTTGTATTGTTTGACCAGGAAAAGTTTGGGTGATTCTTTCACCCAAGGTTATACGAGTTTAAGTATGGGTTGTTTCCCCCTCCTTGACCAATCTGTGCTCCTATGTAATTGAGTTGCTCTGGTTAGTTATTTTGTTTCAGAAAGCAATCGATGGTGTCATGGTTGTCTTGTCCACATAGTTGACATTTATGCTAAATTACTTTAATAGTAGCTGAAAAGGAGGCATTCATGTTATTCAACTGTAGGGTTAAGTTGTTAATCTTAGCTTGCATCTCTGTTATTTAGTTAATAGTTATGGCTCCCTTTTGCTCTTGGAGGGTTATATGTTGCCTACTCCTTTCCATTATCAGATGACAACTGTTACTTGCCATTTCCTCTAACAAATCCTCTACTTATTCAACCGTCTTCCTCATTAAAGATCCATAGGATGCTACGTCTATAGTACCTCGCATGGATGGAGTGACTCCGTTTTAGAAGATTTGCAATAGGAATTCCTTTGGTAAATTATAGTGAGGGCACCTCCTTTGCAAATTCTTATATCGTTCCTATGCCTCCCCATCACTTTGTTGGGAATTTGTGATTTCTTTTATCAGCTTCCTAGTCTTTGTGAGGGGAAAGTACTTATCCAAGAATGCACATGCTAGCTGCTCCCAAGTTGTGACATTTATAGGGCTTAGGGAATGATACTATGCCTTGACTTTATCCCTTAGTGTGAGAGGAAAGAGCTTCACCCTAGTGACATCTTCTGACATCCCATGATATTAGAAAGTGTCCTATAGTTCCAAGAAGTTAACTATATAAGCATTAGGATTTGAGATTGGTGACGTCAAGTTCGAGTTTGGTTGTCAAGTTCTAATGTTTCAACCATCCTACTTGAACTTCGAGTCACTCTTATGTTCATACAACTGCATGGAAACAAGAGAATCAAAAATTCCTTAAACTAAAAGAATTTAACTAATCCTGACTAATTCCCTGGCAACAGTGCCAAAAACTTGTTTAGCAAGTTTTAATCTTATAAAACCTACAAAATTTTGTAAGTGCACAAATCGTAAGCGTAGTATATGAGATGTCTACCCTATAGGAATTAGTGAACTAATCGAATCATAATTTATCTAAGGCCTAAAAGTATAATTAAAATTAAAATAAAAAATGAACAGGAAATTAAGCAATTGAATATGGATTGATTGAAAATGAAATTATAAAATTAACACAAAGAAATCACAATTGAGCACAACCAATTAACAATTGGAAATTCACACAAGGAAGGATAATCAATTATGAGAAAAGGGTATTTATCCTATCATTTAAAGTTAACTTAATCACTTTTGAGTTAATCCGATATTGGTCCTAAAAGTTCTAAGGGTGATTAATCTCTCTCGAGTTATAATCATTTAACCCTAAATCATAAACCTTAATTAAATTGAATATGTAATTAACAATCTCTCAATTAATAAACAACCCACACATCCAATTAGATCTTAAACACTCTAATAGACAATCATGTCCTTACATGAGATCTCTTTTTGTATAAATTACTGATTGGATTGTTTGCATGATCTATTTGATTGGTAAACTCTCATTACCTAATATAATCATTTTGCTATAAGTTCACTCTCTCTATTTATTACCTAAGCATGCAAATGTAACAAATAATCACAATATCCATCTCATTAACATCAAAAGCAATCAAATCAATATTGATTCAAGAACAAATCCCCAAAAGAGTTTGTTCGCAAGGTTACACGCACTAAGTTTTACTATTTATAACTTTGGTAAATTCCACATACGCATGGGTTGTTTGTGTAGTACCTAAGGTATCTATCCTACGAGGAAGCCTCATCTACTCCTAAAATCTAAGGTCGTACTACAATTGTGATAATTCAAATCAAAATAAACTAATACCAAAATAAATCAATCAACAATTAATTCAAGAATTAAGTTGCAGAAATCTAATTAAGAAAACAAATCACACAAACCAATCCAAACCCTACCTAGAAACTATCGAGTGAGAGAAAGGGGATTTTGATCCGAAATTAACAAAAACTGAATTAATTGTGAAATTATCGACGTAATGGGTCTAGATGGTCCTAGGGTGAATTAATGTCTCTCGAGTTATAATTCTTAACCATAATTGATAATCTCTAATTTAAATTATGGTGAATTACTCTCTCTCGAGCTATAATTCTTAACCCTAATTGATAACCCCCAATTTAAATTATGGAATTGCAATTTCTCAATTCGCAATTGATTTAAAACCTAAATTAGTTCTAAATTGTCTACTAACCTACTGGGAATCTATGCTCGGTCTCTTGTTAGATGACTTTACGGTTTGATTTAATCCTTTACCGATCAATTCACCTAACTCTCATTAGCCAAAATGATTATTTTCACTTAGCTCACCCTCTTAGTCTATTGTTAAGTTATTAAGAACAGGAATTAAATCAAAAGTAGATCAATTAAAACCTAATCAGTCCAAATTTTATCAATCTCAAAAATCAAGTTCCAAAGGTGAGTATAAACATAAACTTAACATTCAACATAATATATTCTCAACACCTATTTCAATTCTATACATGAATAAAACTGAAATAAATGGAAAATACGTCAAGAACAGAGTCAGGGAGGTGGCGACAGTAGGAAACCACTTGTTCCAGGAAGTACATCGCGTCAAACACTTCTTTACGTCTCTCTTCCTTTGTCTCCTTCCTCAATTTCTCTGTAGGTTTTTCAGGATGGGATCACGTGAGTGCTCTCTTTTTTCAAACTCTCCAGCTGCTACATCTGACTTGTAATGTTCTATTTATACTTTTGAGGCTCTAAGTCAAAGTTGAGGTCGAAACAGTCCAAAAAATATTGCGAAACTTGAGTTTTTCTGTCAGCCCGATGCAGGTCATGATCATGTTATCCACAACGATCGTGGCCAGCACCTTAACCTTTCGCTCACGATTGTGGCCCAATGTGCACGATCGTGGCTTAACTTAGAGGCTTTATGTCACAATCGTGCCCTATGTGCACAATCCTGGCCTGGCTACTGCTGGCTCGTCCTTTTCTGTCATGATCATGGCCTATGTCTTTGGCCCAAAACTCTTTGAATCTTCGCCGTTCTTCATCGTTTACCCTGAAACACTAACAATCATATCACGGTACCTCAAAAATATAACATTTAAGCTCAAAGACTTAGTTTAATCCATAAAAACACTAAAACATTGAAACTAATATAATTAATAAATGCATACTCAACACTCAAATTCACCCTAAATACATAACAATTTAAACCCTAAAACATCATACAATTGACAACTATCAACATCCCCACACTTAAACGTTTACTTATCCTCAAGCAAACAAAACAACAACACACAACAAACACAAAACACAAAACACAAAATGGAATACTGAGGCAATGGTTTTGGTCTTCATGAAATGAATTTAATCTTGAACACAATCATTCACTTATGTTAAATCATTATCGTGTAAAATATGTGTCTAGGGGCTTTGAACTAAATATACAACTTAATCGAGACCTAAGTGTTAACTTATTTACCCCTTTTTCAATTGTACACATACATTAATAATTTTTCAGTCTCTCAGACTTTGTAACTGTTCCTAAGTTCATTTTTATGAAAATTCAAGCTTATTACAAGTCTGGTAGGTTTTTATTAAGAAACACACCTTTTTTTAACTCATACTTAGTCTTTTACTCAGAGCAAACATTTGTGATGAATGTCGATCCGATTACTCAACTAAGTCATTTTATTAAACAGCTTGGTTGAAATGTCATTATAGCCTTTTTACGTGAAGACACACATTTGTGATGTGTGTCAATCTGGTTACTTAGCTATATCACGTTTACAGTTGGCTACTAGTTTTATTCATAACTCGAAGGTCAGCAAAATAGTGATTTATTAACAAAACAAATTTTCATTCTTGCCCACCTTGTTGCTTTTAGCTTTTCATTTTCATGAATAAAAAACTAGGTAAGCTACTTAAGTTAAAAGACATCAAATTATGAATGAATGTGACAATCTAGAGAGTGCTAAATTTACACTAAGTCCTAATTAGGCTGTATATTTATCGAAAGACCCCCTAATTGACTATTTCGTAGGCTAATGATTGTTCACAACCTAATAGACTATGTCTAAAATTAAATGAATTTCACTCAATCGAAGCCATTGACACATTCACATACTTCACACAATGTAATCTCAATATGAGAAGAAAGCACACACAAACACATGAACGAAGGGAAAGAAAAAAAGTAAAGTAACAAAAAAGCAGAAACAATTAACAATAAAATAGAAAAAAAAAATAAAAAAAACAATGTAGAACTGAAGTCTAATTTGGAAAAGAAAATTTTTTGGGTTAGACAGAAATTCTAAAGAGATGGAGGTGGTGATGGTGTCAGAGGTGGCAGTTGAATACCCTGAGACTCGAAATACCGATGGATCCGTCAGATATCTTGACTCTAGCATCATTATGTGCAGGCCATCTCCACAAGTGTTCTGTTGGTTTCGAATATTGCATCTAGAACCTTCTTCCAGCCTTACTCTTCCTCCTCTTCTTCTTTTGATTCTTCACTTGTTGATTCCCGTAGTCTGCACATGTGTCTTCTCGTGGATATCCCACAGACTCATATTTGTGGAATGGATGATCTCTGCACGAAATAAGTGATGATGGTTGAGGAAGTCAGGAAGGTGAACTGTTAACCCCCTCCCTTCCACACCAAAATGTTCTACAATGATAGACACTGTGTATCCCATTCTAAGATGGTTAATCAGCTTATGCAGAGTTGCAGCAATGGCATTTAACATAAGCGTGCATGTGCATACTAGAATACTATGATCCATGTATCACAATATAAAAAGTTCCTTGGTAGAACACTTATTGGTTTTTGACTTGTCAAAAACCAGCTGACATATAAATTTGTGCAGTAGCAAGTGTTCATAGGACTAGTTAATGTTATTGTGCGCATTCTTAGCGTGGAATTGCTCAATTCTAGTAAGCTCATGCCAATATTGGGAAGGATGAAAGTCATCATGTTGATCAATAATGGTGGATTCGGGGAATCCACACATCTCACGCATAATTTCGACAGTCAGTTTATATGCTCGTCCTCCTAATCTAAACTACAATTGCTTGGCATTCTTAGGGTTAAAGGTCAAGGTAGTAAAGAATTTCAATGTAAGTTCCTCATAAACAGGGACTTGGAATCGTATGAACTGGCCTCACTAGATTCTCTTAGCTAGGTACTTTACCCACTCGCACAATTCTAGCCTATCTAATGTGTCAACATCAAAGTATTTAGGAACTAAAATTTTCCTAGAATGAAGGGATGAAAAATGAATACCTTCCTCCTTGGTATAAATGGGGAATGGTGCTCAGAAGTCCACTGCTTGGTTCCTTCTCTCCCATCTCATAACTTGTTATCTTCCATAAGGTTCTTGTTGGGCCGATTGCTTAATGCATGGCGTGATTAGGCAGTGTGTGGAAGATGGTCACTTGAATTCTAGAGAGACAAAATGGAAATGAAAGTGAAAGTGAAAAAGAAGTAAGAAATGAATATATAGGTGGTAAAAGGTTAAAATGGTAAAAATTCCATTTAAAATTCGCGCCTACCCCATTTATGCATAGTCACAGGCCACGATCGTGGCACGCGGTGTACCGCCAACTCCAATATCCTTCCAATTTGTTCTTTTCCCAATTCTTTACTTTTTCACTTCATAATTCTTTTATTGCCCTTTTTTACTTCTCGCTTTATGTTTGCACAATCTTCCTGTGATTCCAAAATCTTATTCTTTTTCCATTTTTATTCAACAAAACCAAAAATAAACCTAACTATGGAATTCAACTATTCTAATAAAAGTAAACAACAAAACTCTTTTTTTTTCCATGGGTTGCCACCCATGTAGTGATTCTTTTTAGGTCAGTAGCTTGACGCTCCTTTAAGCTCACGATGGTTGAAATAAATGGTTTGATGGTAGCGTCGTCATTAATCTCAGAGTCTGTGTCTTAGCTACTATACTTCAATTACACCGTCCTTGTAATTTTCTTTACCTCGCCTTCTCCTTCGTGAGTGCTTCTTTTAAAAACAATTTGCAGGATCCTCTGTATCCTCCCATTTTCCTCAAGGCTCAGTTTTTTTTTAGATCCACTGGAGGTGAAGGAGTTTTGTATTCTCTAATGGTCACCTTGAAGGTTATATGCACCTTCATTAGTGGTATAGTTAACTAGCCCCCATTAACATCAATAATTGAACGCACTGTGGCTAAGAACGATCGCCCAAGAATTATCGGAGTTTCCTTATCTTCGCTGATGTCCAAAACATAGAAATTTGTGGGAAAGATAAATTTACTGACCTTTACTTGCACATCTTCTCTGATTCCTATCGGTCTATGCGACGTTCTATCAGCTGTGTTAACCATAAACTTGGTGGGCATTAACTCTCTTAACCCTAATTTTAGACTGAAAGTATAGGGCATTATATTTATGATTGCACCTAAGTTCGCCAATGACCTATCTATAATAATGTTGTTGATACTATAGGGGATGAAAAAGTCCCTTGGGTCATCTTTCTTCATCACTATGATGGGGTTTTCTTCCAGTGGTTGCTCCTTAACCTTCTTTTTGATAGACTCCTATAGTTTGAGCTTCAACTATACTTGTTCTGTCACTTCCTTGATCTTATTATGATTAATTTACCGTAATTGTTCCTCTTCCCTCTTTGCATATAACTCTCACTACTGCATAATAGGGAATGAAGATACTCGTCGAGTTATTTGAATTGACTCTATCACAGGCTCAATCGAAAGGTCTTCTTCAACTACTTGACCTTTTCCTTTATCTTCTACCTTTTCTACTTTCTCGTCCGAAGTCTGACATATAACTATGATACGCTCCTTCACATTTGACTTGGTGTTGCTTGGAAGAGTTCCAGCATGCTGAGTAGACATTGCCTTCACGAGCTGCCCCATTTGGACTTCTAAATTGTGTATAGACGAAACATGATTCTTCATTACTTGCTTGAACTTGCTCTCAAGCATCCTATGAACTTCCTCTATGCCTCCAATCTTGTCCAAAATTTTGTCCAAATTTGACTCCATCGAGCTTGCTTTATCTTGCTGAAAGCTTGATTTCCCTTGAGACCTGAACTGCCCTCTATTATTATTGTTCAACTAGATTTAACATCAAAGATCCTCTTGACACTACATCTATAGTGCCTCTAGTAAGTGGGTTAACTCCATTGTAAAATGTCTATAGAAGGAATTTTCTATAGGTTGTGGTATGGGCACTTCCTTTGTATGTCCTTATATCACTCCCATGCTTCATAAATTGGCTCCTCATCACCTTGTTGGAAATTAGTAATTTTCTTTACTATCTTAGTGGTCTTTGTGAATAAGAAATATTTATCAAGAAAAGCACGAACGAGCTGCTCCTATGTTGTAATGTTAGCGGGGCTCAGTGAGTGATACGAAGCCTTCACTTTATCCCTAAGTGTGAAAAGGAACAATATAATCCTAACAACATCTTCCAACATCTAGTGATACCAAAAAGTATTATAGATCTCGAAAAAATTTATGATATGTGCATTCAGATCCTCATTTGCCAGTCCATAAAATTGAACATTCTACTAAAGTATGTTCAAGAGGCTTGGCTTGATTTCAAACGACGCCACTCCTTGGTTAGATGGGTTGAACCCTAGCCTCATAAAATCCATGAGGTTTGTTGCTGTTGTCCTCGAGTTGCTCCTTGGTCCATGTTTCTCTGAAATTCCTTGGCCATTGTTGACTTTACTATCTCTTGTTCTTCTTCTTTCCGTCGAGCTTTCCTAAGGTTATGTTCTAATCGTGTTATGTCTAAATCTATCGCATCTGTTATATGACTCGAACTCCTTGTGACTCTTGTGTTCATGCAAGAGCATGTTTCCTAAAATAAACAAACGAACTAAAACCAAAAATTATTACTAACCTAACACCTTAAACTAAAGAACTAAATCGCCTTCCCTGAAAACGGTGCCAAAAACTTGCTCGTAAGGTTACAGGTGCTAAGTTTTACTATTTATAACCTTGGTAAATTTCACAAGCACACGGATCGTTCATATAGTACCTAAGGTATTGATCCCACAAGGAAGCCTAATCTAGTCCTAAAATCTAAGGTCGTACTAAGATTGCAATAATTCAAATGAAAATAAACTAATACCAAAATAAATCAATCAACAATTAATTCAAGAATTAAGTTGCAAAAATATAATTAAGAAAACAAATCACATAAACCAATCCAAAAACTACCAAGTGAGAGAAAAGAGATTTTGATCTGAAATTAACGAAAACTGAATTAATTGTGAAATTATCTGACTTAATGGGTCTAGACGATCCTAGGGTGAATTAATCTCTCTCGAATTATAATTCTTAACCCTAATTGATAATCCTTAATTTAAATTATGGAACTGCGATCTCTCAATTTGCAATTGACCCAAAACTTAAATTAATTCTAAAATTGTCTACTAACTTACCAAGAATCTATGCTTGATCTCTCATTACATGACTCTGCCGGTTTGATTTAATCCTTTACCTATTAATTCACCTAACTCTCGTTAGCCCAAATTGATTATTTTCACTTAGCTCACGCTCACAGTCTATTGCCAAGTTATTAAGAATAGGAATTAAATCATAAGTAAATCAATAAAAACCCAATCAATCCAAATTTTATTAATCTCAAAAATCAAGATCCAAAGGTGAGTATAAACACAAACTTAACATTCATCACAATATATTCTCAACACCTATTTCAATTCTACAGATGAACGAAACTATAATAAATAGAAAATACGTTGGGAACGGAGTCGGGAAGGCGGCGATAGCGGGAAACTACTTGTTCTGTGTCTCTCTTCCTTTGTCTCCTTCCTCAATCGCTTAATTTCACTCTAGATTTTTTGGGATTAGATCACGTGAGTGCTTTCTTTTTTTGAGACTCTATAGCTGCTACCTTTAACTTGTAATTTTCTATTTATACTTTTGAGACTTTAGGACAAGGTCGGGGTTGAAATGGTCCCAAAAATCTTGTGAAACTTGAGTTTTTCTGTCAGTCTTCCATGATCATGGCCAGCGCTTTAACCTTTCTGTCACGATCGTGACCCAATATGCACGATCATAGCATGACTTAGAGGCTTTCTGCCACGATCGTGCCCCATGTGCTGGCTCGTCCTTCTTTGTAACGATCTTGGGCTACTTTGCCACAATCGTAGGCTAGGTCTTTGGCCCAAAACCTTCGAATCTTCTCTGTTCTTGACTGTTTGCCCTAAAACACTAACAAAGACATCATGGTACCTCAAAAATACAATATTTAAGCTCAAAGACTTAGTCTAACCCATAAAATACTAAAACACTCAAACTAACATAATTAAACCCTAAATGAATACTTAACACTCAAATTCACCCTAAATACATTACAATTTAAACCCTAAAACATCATGCAATTAACAACTATCAGAGCTTAGAAAATCCTTAAACCTAAAGTCATCATCATCTTATACATAAAAATGAAAGAAATAATAAGATGTAAGAGAAATATTACTTGGAGTCGACTAGAATGATAGTAGCAGCAGTAGCTCCCTCTTCCTCTCTCCTCTTCTCTCTTCTTCTCCTTTCTTCCTAAGCTTCTTTACCAATGTAGCAAAATGGAAGCCCTCTTCTAGGACTTCTTTCTTTTGCTTTTATATCCTTTTTTAATTTAGGGTAAAAACTAGGTTTTACCCAGGCATAAATGTCTAAAATAATCCTCAAAAATTTAAATTTGGAAGTAGTCCCTATGTTTGTTAACACGCTTGCCATGATCGTGGCTAATGAGTCACAATCATGGCACTTAAATTTTGGCTTCTATCACGATCGTGGCCAGTGAGTCACGATCGTGTCCTGGTCCTGTTTGGTTTCTTTCACGATCGTGGCTAATGAGTCACGATCATGACCTATACTGGTTGTTCATATCGCGATCGTGGCTTTGGCTCCTCCTTCGTACTTTCTCCAAATCTTCTTTTTTCTTTACTTGGTCTCAAACACTAACAAACTCATTAAAAAACCTCAAACACACAAAATTAAATCCCAATAATATGCTCTAAACCTTATAACACTCCAAAAACACAATCACATGATCATACTAACATAATTTTAAACCTAAATAAGTATAAATCATCTAATTAACAACTAAAAACACATGTAATGCAAAATATAACTATCACTCATATTGGCTCTATTTCCACCTCTACTCTTAATCTTCCTGAAACCTACTATATTGCTAACTTAACCCTCAATCTTTTCTCTATTAGTAAGTTTTGTGAAAAGGGTTTAAATGTGAAATTTTCTCCTTTTGGCGTTCAGATTCAAGATTAGAAAACGGGATAGATTCTTAGGACAGGTAGTAAGGTAATATCCCTTCGTCTTCCCCTAAACCTCGTGTGTGTAGCTACTATTCAATATTTAATTTCTCGGGACTGTTAGGGTTTAACTAAGTTTGAGTCTTTCAATTGTTTAAATTGTCAACCTGCAAAACAACTTGCCTTGTCTTTTAGTAATAATGACTCCATTTTAAATAACCCATTTGATTTAATTCACTCTGACATTTGGGACCTTCCCCTATTTCTTCCGTAAATGGTTTTTGTTATTTTGAATTGTTCATAGATGATTACTCTCGTTTCACCTGGAAATATTTTTTGAAACATGATTTGAGTTATCACAGACTTCTATTACTTTTACCATATGATTAAAACTCAATTCTTTTAGACTATTAAAATTCTTAGAACTGATAATGCAATAAAATACAATGATTTATCTTTACTCCAGTTTCTCAGCTAACAAGGCACTATTATACAATGCTCTAGTCCTCACACCTCTCAACAAAATGGACAAGCTGAGCATAACCATCATCATGTTCTTGATTCTATCTGTTTCTCTCCTTCTTTTCATATCATGTCCTAAAAAATTTTGGGGAGAAGCAACTTGTATTATTGTCTATATCATTAATCGCCTTCCTACTCTAGTCTTGCACAATTTATCTCCTTTTGAGAAATTATTTGGTAAGCCTCTTAATTATTCCTTACTTAAACCTTTTGGTTATGCTTGTTTTATTCTCCTACAGTCCCACGAGCACACAAAACTAGAACCACGGGCTCGTCTATACTGCTTCCTTAGATATGGAACTGAACATAAAGGGTATCGTTGTTGGGTTCCAATTTCTAAGACATTACATATCTCTCGTCATGTTACATTTTGCGAAGATACCATATTCTTCGCTCTTTCCAAATTTCATCCATCTGTTAGCTCTAACTCTCTGTTCTTCACGAATTCCTCTTTTGATTTGTTTCCCAATTTTGACCTTGATCCTTGCTCTTCCTCATCTGTGCTTGGTCCTTCTATCCTGGATGTTGATTATGTACCTAAGCCAGCATTCGTCCCTAACACTACTCTCCATTGTTCTAACCAAGTAAGAGAAACTCATCGTTACCTTTATGATTTTCATTGTTATTCTGCTATTACCACTCTCCATAAGCCTACCTCTTATCGTGAGGCTAGTATTGACCCTTTTTGGCAGCAAGCTATAGCTGAGGAACTTTAGGTCTTGGAGAAAACTCACGCTTAAGATTTAATTGATCTTCTGCCACACAAGACCCCTATTGGTTGCAAATGGGTTTATAAGATCAAAACCCATTATGATTGCTTTTGTTGCCTAACTTACCTTTATTCGAAGTCTCTTAGCTATTATTGCAATTTTTAAGTGGAAAATTTTTCAAATGGATGTCAAAAATGCCTTTCCCCATGGTGACTTAGTGGAAGAAGTTTACATATATCCTTCTCCTAATTATCATTCTGCACATAAGGTTTTTCAAATGCGACGAGCTTTATATGGATTCAAACAAGCTCCAAGGGCACTAAATTTAGCTATACTCTTGCTCAGTTTGGTTTTGTCTCCAATCCATATGATTTGACCCTATTCATCTATAAAGCTAAACATAGAATGGTCCTTTTACTACTGTATGTTGATGATATGGTTATCACAAGAGATGATACCTCTATTATTTCAAAATTACAGCATATCTCAACCAACATTTTGAAAGGAAAGTTCTTGGTTCTCTCAGCTATGTTTTTGGGTCTTGAGGTCCCTTATGATTTTGAAGGCTATTATCTCTCTCAGGCTGGTTCTTTCAGTTATTTTTTGGGGTCTTCAAGTCTCTTATGATTCTGACGGCTATTATCTCTCTCAGGCTAAGTATGCTTATGACTTACTTTCTCAGGTTGGCATCAATGACATCAAAATAATGTCTACCCTCTTGGAACTTAACTACAAACTCACTCCTCTTGAGGATCCTACACTATATTGCCAACTCATTGGGAGTCTTGTTTATCTCACTATTACTAGCCTTGAAATTGCTTATATTATTCGTCTAGTTAGTCAGGTTATGTCTGCTCCCTTATCAACTCATTTCTCCTTAGTCCTTCGGATAGTTTGTTATGTTAAAGGCACACTTTTTCATGGTTTACACTTTTTTGCAAAGTCTTCTATGGCATTATCAGGTTACTCTAATGTAAATTGGGTTTGCAATGTGATAGTTTGTCACTTTACAACAGGTTATTACTTCTTCTTGGGTGACTCCCTAACCGAGTTGTTTGATGTGTGTAAGTTTTAATTAATTAGCTTCGATAATCTGCAAGCACACAGTTCATTCCCATAGTACCTAAGGTGTCGATCCCACGAGGAGGGATAATCTAATCCTAAAATCTAAGGCTAGAATAATTCGCAAAAATTCAAAAAGTAACAGAACTAAAATAAAAATTCAATTCAATCAAGGAAATCAATTAAATAATCAATCATGAAAATATTAATAATTTAGCAGTTACTACACACACTTAAGGATTAAACTAAAGGAATTATTAATTGAGAGAAAGGAAATTTTACCTATCTTTAACGCTAACCTAATTGATTATGAATTACCAGATTATTGGTTCTAGACGATCCAAAGGTTAATTACTCTCTCTCTCTCGTTATAACCATTAACCCTAGATTGTAAACCCTAATCAGATTATAGAAGTTTCAATTCCTCAATTAACAACTATCCAAAACCCTAACTAGATATGAAGTTGTTTAATAAACTATCGGAAACCTATGCAAGGTCTCTCTTTGCATAATCTACCGATTTGATTTAATTCTTGTTATATTAAATCAACTAACTCTCGTTAGCCCAATTTAATTATTGTTCACACTCTCAGTTTATTATCGAATTATGGACATCTAGAATTAAATCACAATAAATCCAAATAACATATAAACAATTAGATTTCATTAAATCAAAGATAAAACCACAAAGGTGAGTTTAGAACATCATCAACATCCAAAAATCCTATCATTAGTTGTTATTCCAATTCTATACAATAATAAAACTTAAAATAGTAGTAAATACGAATTGAACGGACGATAGGAGATAGCGATGTTAGGAAACTCTTGATCCAGGAAGTATGTCAAGTCGGCTTATTCTCCTCTTCTCTTTTCCTTCTTCTCTTTCTCTATCTCTCTATAATTCTCTCTAGGGTTTCTCTAAAAGTGGCTGATGCTTCTGCCTTGTCTTATTCTTTAAATATCTTTTTTGTTTTGAGTAGCTTTAAGGTTTTTTGGGTCCAAAAGGTCCGAAAAATCCTCAAAACTTGATGTTTTTAAGTGTCTGTGCGTCTGCCCCACACAGGCCATGAATGTGGGCCACATCTGAGCCTTCTGTCACATTCGTGGCAAGCAGGCCACGATCGTTAGCCATGTTCTAGGCTTCTATCAAGATCATGGACTATTGTGCTACGATCGTGGGCTATTATTTCGGCCCGAATATCTCTGAAACTTCTCCATTCTTCGATGTTGACCCTAAAACACTAACAAACACATCAAGATACCTTAAAAATATAATGTTTAAGCTCAAAGACTTGTACTAATCCATAAAAAAACTTAAATACCAATAATTAATAAATTAACACAATTCTAACCTAAACACATACTAAACAATTGAATTAACAATTAAATATATATCAAACTAAGCCTCAAAAGACGATGCAATTCACACTTATCAACACCTCCACACTTAAATGTTTACTTGTCCTCAAACAAACAAAATAACAAACACACACAATCACATAACACACATTGTGGCAATGAGATAATGACTTCAACTTCATGAAATAAATTTAACTTAAAACACAATCGTTCAAGTCATTTCAAATCATTAACAAGCAAAATTCGCATCTAGGGGCTTTGAACTAAATATACATATTAATCCAGACCCAAGTGTTAAATTATTTACCATTTTCAATTGCACA
>JANIIA010499650.1:0-14568 GCA_027478495.1 Erythroxylum alaternifolium | reverse complement strand
CATCCTATATGTTTTCGGTTATACATCGTGTTGTGTTATGGTCTCTTCCACAGCGTATTGTGAATACTCGGGCCATACGTGATCCAACACCTATTGCAATCAAGTCAAGGATAGAGGTCGGGATCAGTTCGCGTCTGCATTGTATTTCTTTATTTGACACTGAATTGTATTTTCCGTAAAATTTTGTATTATTTGTAATTGAACATTACGGTTGTAATAATTTTTGGAATTGGAAATGGTTTGTAATTTGTAATAGGCCCCAAATGGTTATTGAAAACTTTGTTGATTGTAGCGTTATATTTGAAAATGGTTATAAAATAAAATGGGCCAATTTAGTTATCAACTTTCTGTACTTTATGTTTGTGGTTTCAAAAAAAAAGAGAGAGAGGGTTTTGCAAAAGAAATTGATTAAAGTGTAATATGTTTTTCTTTCGGTTTGAGCTAATTGAAATTCTTGTATAAAAAAAAAATTTGGCAACTCTTGTAAACGAAATGTTTCTGAATAAAAGTGGGCCCAAATTTGTAATGATTGATTTGCACGTATTCAAAAAAATTTATACCAACTTTTGATTGTTTAGTGATGTAGTACACCATCCTCGCGGGGCACGGACTCAGATATCACCTTCGATGTCGTGTTCGGGTCCAGTGGGAGTGGGGTGTTACACTTATAGTGGGCTATGTAAACCAAATCATGAAAATATTAATGCCGCCACTATTTATGTTAAAAGTGATTTAAGAGGTATGAAGTAAATCACACGTTAGTATAGACATTACATTCAAGAAACTAGATACACAAGAAAGGGAGGGTTGAATGGTGTATCCTCCTTTTTAAATATAAAATCTCTAAAAGAAGTTCTCTTTCTTATTAAAAGAATACCATAACTTATTACGTAATTAAATCATAAGTTACTTCCATATGATTTTTTAACAACAAAGTAAACTGAAGTAAATTGTAGAGAATAGACACTGTGATTTTTATACTGGTTCACCCCAAACTGTGGGCTACGTCTAGTCCTCAGAGTTAGTCTGAGTGTTTCACTATTCTCCAAACGATTACAAGTATTCTTTCTTCCCTTCTAGAGCCTCTTTAGGTCTCTTACAAAGTATTCTTTAACTATTTTAGCCTCTCTAGGCTATCAGCCTTTTCTTTCTCTCACTAGAAAAAGAATGTGAGCTTTTGTTACAGTAATGTTAGCTCTATTCTAAGTAAGCTCAGTAAGACTTTTCTCTCAGATTATCTAGCTTTCTAACTTGTCTCAGTTTTTCTAAGATTGTAGCATCTTCGACTGCGACTAATATTTATAGCCTTCGTCTCTAACTGCTTCTTTGTTCTTGATAATGACTTCTTGATTCTTGATATCCGCTTCTAGGTAATTGCCCTTTAGTTGAGTTCTATAACTAACTCTGACTAAATAACTGTCTGACGTGCTAGTGTATCTTCATGGTTTCGTCTATGTCTTCTTTGTGTCTGTGTTGCCTTTATGTCTACATCTATGTCTGCGTCTATATAGTCTCTACGTCTGCGTCTGCGTCTGCGTCTATATAGTCTTTACGTCTACATCTGCGCCTGCGCCTGCGCCTGTGTCTACATAATCTTTGCGTCTACACACTTAACATACTTGTCAAAGACGTTATTTTGTTTTTAACATTATTATTATTTGATTGTCATCAAAATTGATCATCTTAAAGTTCTTTTTACTTAACAATGTCTTAGTTGGTACTGGCTCTTCTAGACCAAACTTCTGACTAAATAAATACAACATTATATTGATACCTACTCCCAAATATGTAAAATGCGTGCTCTATCTTAACACTGTTTATACTACACGGAATGAAAAAGTCTTCTGAGTCTTCTTTCTTCTATGCTAAATGCAGATTTTCTCTTGATATGTCATTGATACCCTCTTCATTCAACGCCTCCTTTAACATAAGCTTTTTTTGGAGTTGATTTGTTATATTTTTTATTTAGCTTAACTCTCCTTTCTTAGGATTCAGAGTTACTTCACTTGAAGATAGCTTCCACAGAGCAAAGATTTAATGCAGAAGTCCAAGCTGAAATTCCTTATTCAATTCACTTACTGGTCCCCTCGGAAGGCCTTCCAGTTCTGTTTATTCTTCTTGCCTATTTCCATCTTTCTCCCCATGCTTGCTTTCTTTGTTCTCGATTCAAGTAATGGCCATGATTCTCTCCTTTGAGTGTGCCTCAGTGTTGCTTGGTAGACTACCTATATTTTGTGAAGATAATGTGTTAGTTAATTATCCTACTTGTACTTCTAGGTTGTGGATGGATGATGCATAATTTTTCAAAATTTGATCAAACTTTGCTTCCATTCTCTGCTGATTGTCCTCTTGGCTTGCATATATCCTTTTGTGATTCTCTTTTTGTGCTGCCAGTTTGGCTCCTAAAACCTTAATCATCTTGTCCATTTTACCTTCCAATGATCTAATTCGATCTTGCTGGAATCCTGGCAAACCTTGTAGTGTTTGTTGGCCACCTGTATTATTGTTACTCCAAGAAAAATTCGAGTGATTTTTCCAGCCAGGTTTATACGTGTTAGAGTATAGGTTATTACCTCAATATGGCCGGCCTAGATAACTTACCTATTCAGTCCCACTAGTTCCCAATAAGAAACAATCTGTTGAGTTGTGGTTGTTCTCCCCACACAGCTCACATTATGCTTGCATTGTCTTAGCTGCTAAGGTGGACGCCCCTTGCACATTATTTAACTTCTTCGTCAAGGCTATAATTTGAGCCTGCAAGGCAATGACTGAGTCAATAGGTATCATAACTTTTTGTTCCTTCTATCCTTGTCTACTCCTCTCACTCGACCACATGCAGCTGTTACTTGTCAATTCCTCTAACAAATCATGTGCTACTTCTACCGTCTTCCTCATTAATGAACCGCCGATTGCTGCATCAATTGTGCCCCTTATGCTCAGGTTCACTCCATTATAAAATGTTTGAAGCAGGAATTCCTTCGGGAGGTTATGATGAGGGCAGCTCCTTTGAAGTTCTTTAAATCGCTCCCAAGCTTCTTAGAGAGATTCTCCGTCGCTCTGCTAGAAGTTTATTATTTCCTTTATAATCCTTGTCATCTTTGTTAAAGGAAAATAGTTTACGAGGAATTATTGGGCAAGCTGCTTCCAAGTTGTAATCTGGCCTCGATTTAGAGAATTGTACCTTGCTTTAGCCCGATCCTTCAATGTGAATGAAAATAGTCGCAACTTTACTGCATCATTAGACATTCCGTTGAATCTGAATATGTCACAAATCTCCAAAAATTTGCAAAGTGGGCATTCAGATCCTCGTTGGATAACCCGTAGAACTGCACATTATTTTGAAGAATTTTGAGTAGCTCTGGCTTTATCTTAAGGTTATTTGCTTAAACTACCGGCCTCGCCACTCCTTCAGGACTAAACCCTGGCTTCATACAATCCATGAGTGTTCTTTCTGGTCCTCCTTGCTCTCCTTCTTCAGCCATATTTTGACCTAAGAAATTTAATCACTTTCCCTTCATTATGTCTCTTTCATGCTTCTTAATGTCAGGGAATTCGTCGTCAATAACTTCTTTCGTCCTCCGTGTACTCTTTGTATCCATACACCTTTAAGTCCACAAGGTAATGTATCAAAACTCTTAAATCAAAGTATTCTAAATTAAACAAGATGTTAAACAATCAATCTCGGCAATGGGGCCAAAAAACTTGTTGATGGATTGTAAAACCTATCTACTTATTTTACGCTCAAAAATCGTAAGTGAACGGGTCATGACTTGTAGTTAGAAAGAGTGAATTTCGATCCCACAGGGATTGAAGCCCACATACCACTGAATTTAGAAAAGACTTTGTTTAAGAAATAAAATTGTTTAATGCAATTAATCTAGAAAATTAAATTGAAATTGAAAAGACTAATGTAAAACAATGGACAATACTGTAATTGCAAAAAGTTTGAATTCAATGATCGGAATGCTAGAGATTACTTTTTCCTTATTCTGTCTCCCTCATATTTCATTGATTGAATTGTGTCTCATCCTAAATTTCTGAATGTACTAGATTTCTGAATGTACTGATTACCCTCTCTTAAGGTCTAATTATTTGTCCCTAATTGAATTTAAGGGAATCAATTGAACGATCTCTCAACCTACCTAATGACTCTACCAACTTAACTAGTTATTACACTATCCTGTGAATGATCAATTAACTAATTGAGATATCTCTTCTAATTATTCAGTTGACATAATAATTGCTAGTATATAGGTTGCCAACTCTCGTAGTACAATCCTACATAATTTTCATCTCACTCACTCTCTTGATTTGTTGCAATATGACAATTAAGAACAACAATTATCAAGGACACTTCATTCAATTCAATAAAACATGAGTTTTGACAAAATAGTGAAAAAGTAATCCCTAATAAGAAATTAGCCTAACATAGTCTCCATAACACTCTCAACATCCAAATAATCCATCTTTTCAAAGAAAGGAAGAGATTAAAATGATAGAAACTGAATAAGAAAACTCCTTCTCTTTTTTGCCAAAATCTGGAATTTTGGTGTTGCTGTGTTATTTTGGCCAATCTTGATGATTACCCTTGTTTTCAATCCTTACTTGATGCTCCAAATATGTGTTCTTCCCCCAAGGATGGTCTTTCTATAGGTAGGTGTCGTCCCTCTTGAAGATGGAGGCTTAATTCTTTAATGAAGCCTCGCAAATTGCCTCGAATTTCAATTCCCATATCCATGGGAATCTGCATGATTCCTATGAGCATGGGAATTACAGGTGTAAACTTTCTGTCTTGATTTCTCACGTCCGTGGGAATTTGCTCAATTCCCACGAACGTGGGAATTGGACTCAGAAGTGGTCCTCTTGTCTTCTCTTCTATGCTCTCTTGTTCATCCTCCAACTTGCTTCCTCTCCTTTCCTACACAAAAATAAGCAATTCTTACCCTTAATTTAACATCAAACACACAAGAACAACAATAGAAATCAAACTTAATGAAAACATACAAAATGAATCCTAAATTAGAACAATAATCAACAATTATGCTAGAAAACACATGTCAATTACTTATAAAAACGTATCCTAAAGCACACCTATCAGTAATGATCTCAGTGTTTTCTTGACAAGTTTCAGATTTGAATACTTCTTCCTAAGTTGATGTGCTTAATTGACAATATCACATAGCCACTCATGAAAGTCATCGATAGTTTCACTTTCCTCTATCTCTTCAAATTTGGTAACCAACATTTAAAGTTTTAAAGCTATCACCGATTTTGATCCCTCTTGTATTGTTTGTAATGTATCCCATGCTTCTTTTTCCGATTCATAAGTTGATATCATACTGAAACATCCATCATCTACAACACTAAAAATTGCATTTATTTCTAGAGAGTTATCAAGAGCTTCCTCTTCTTCAACCCTTATCCATTCAGATGGATCTTTAGGTACCGCTTTATTCTTTTCATTAATCGTTACTAGATGTGTATAGACATTCAGAACTAAATTCCATGCTTTTTTTCCCTATGCCTGAATGAACACTCTCATCTATGATTTCCACGTAGGATAATTTGAAACATCTAGCAATGGTGGCCTGGTGATCGATGCCCCTTCTCTTTTAACCATATTTGCGAAACACAGATCTGCACTAACTTGATGTACTAATTTAGTAAACCTTTCTCTTATACCAATTGAAAATCTAAAAGGATGTAGTTTCGCACAAACTTGGTTCTACCGTAGTTACTTTGAATTGTATCTGTGGTT
Organism: Erythroxylum alaternifolium; assembly: GCA_027478495.1. NCBI lineage: Eukaryota > Viridiplantae > Streptophyta > Magnoliopsida > Malpighiales > Erythroxylaceae > Erythroxylum > Erythroxylum alaternifolium. The sequence goes on along the minus strand of JANIIA010499650.1, from coordinate 8,810 downwards.
GCCTAATAAAACAACTATATCAGTAATTTATAAATTTTCACAAACAAAAATAGAAAAATTAAACACGAGATTAAACATATCAATATCCAAGATTTGGTAATGTAGTTTGGCACATCTTGATTGTGTCTGTAGGATCCTCACCCAGCTTAATCAACTTTCACTTGTGATACAATAATAGTTTTACTCAAGGCATTATAGAGCCGACTCACCCTACCCTTAACACTATCCATCATCCTTACAACCCATAAAAATAAATCACACACAATAATACGATGACCTCGTGTTTACCTTAACAAAGGATTTTCTCAACAATGTACGATAATAAAGATGAAAACAAGACAACCCAAGTGATCGAAACAATAAAGAACATAAAAAAGACACTTGAGATAAGAGAAACAACTCCCCTAAAAATCCAGCTGCTCCAATACAAAATTTGAAAGTTGTCCATCAAGAAATCTGCTGTGAACCTTTGATAATGTCAGTGAGATATCCCACACACAGTAGCCACAAGAACTCAACAAAAACACTAATTTTTCATCATCAGAACATCAAAATAAAAGAGCTGCAAACTCACGAAAACTATTGGACGTTTTTCAGCTAAAAAACATATCAAGACAGCCCCAAAAACTTCACGCAATAGATAGAAAATGCAACTGCCCAATAATGATGTATAGATCGTGTATTGTTCATAAAAATAGAGAAAATGTAGTTACTATATGTTCATCAATTAAATAATTGTTTCACCACTGAAATCCCACAAAAATACAACTACACACACAACCAAAAATTCACATGTTGCTCCTCTCAAAGGACTCATTAAGCAACAGTCCAAAAATCTCAGTTAATGCATGTAGTATATAACCACAAAAGATTTCCTAAATCACCAAAAATTAGCTACCAAAGATAGTGCAAGATCATCGAAATTATAACTGGTAAATCACACATCTCCTAGGTATTTTTCACTCAAAAAGTATATCTAAACATACTAGAAAATTCACATAACCAATGGAGTAAAACACAACTACAAATTTGGATAGGATCGTCACAAAATCAACATGCCCAAAATTACAACTACTAAGTCATCATATTATAGTCATTTTTCCCACACAAATCAGCCCAAAAAATCCATGCAATGTGTAAAGAAAAACAATTGTCTAATGTAGATAATGTGACCAAAAAAATCAGCTACCTTAAATAGATAAAACTACTGAAATAGGCTGTCAAGAAGTTTCCAAAAATCATCAAAAATCTACTTCTTTTCTTAATCAAGATATGGTGATTTTATTCCAATTAAATCCTATCTTGACTAGGAATTTATCCTAAATAAACCTCGTCTTCAAAGAATCCCACATGAGGTATAATACTTGTCATAATTAAATTCCACAAATAACCAAAGATGTCCAATTAGAAATAATGCCCAAAATATTATAACACATATCTTAATAATATGAACTATTAACTTCAAATCAAATCAAACTGAATTGAGTTCGAACATTCTATTGTCTTTAATTGTTTATCTAGAAATGCAAACTCCTAAGACTATAAATTTCAATGAATCTTTTCTTCTTCATTTTATTATTATGAGTCCAATAATCAATATGCTATGAGTAATTTTAGCTCTCATTGAATCTACCGCAATAAGGTTTTAATTAAAACTATATAATAAATTTGAATTAAGGCATAACGTTAGTGGATAGGTTCTTGGAAGAAGTTGCAATGTTCTTAATAGAGAACCGCAATTTAGTGGAAGCTAGTAAGAAGAAAATATGTGTTGAAAAAAAGAAACATACTAATTTAGTTACTAGATTTTTGTGTCAATGAGTATTTTTATTTTATTAATAAAATGATTTCCTTTCTATTTGTATAGAATTGTCATATATCTTATAATTGTTACCTTAGCAAAATTTAATGAAAAAATAATAAAAGAATTTATTTTGAAATTTTTATAAAATATAAGGAGCTACCATAAAATTTTTAAACCATAGAAAATTTTTATAAGATTCATGAAACAGATAAAAGATTATGTATTTTTACCTATTATATGATATTTGGAATAAGGGTGAGCTTTGAAGCAACTAGTAAAGTTGCTCCTTTGTGACCATAAGGTCACAGGTTCAAATAATAGAAATAACCTCTTTGTAAAAATACAAAGGGAAGACTACATATACTATAACCCTACTCAGACCCTTACAAAGTAGGGAGCCTTGGGCACTGGGTATGTTGAATTTTGGAAATAGCTAAGGTTGCATACCACTAGATCTCCCCAGCTCCACGCCTTAGCAAGATTTCTACTGGATGTTGTTATTGTTGTTATTGAATCCCATTTCATTTTTACACATTCAAATCCACTCATTCACCATCTCTCCCTTCTTCAAATTTTCCTCCAATTTTAGAAGTCGAGTTATGGAAACAACCTCCTTGTAAGATTAAAAAAGAAGAATGCGTACAATCGGTGACCTCCCTTGATCCTCACAAAGCACGGAGCCTTGTGCACTAGGGTTTGCTTTTATATAATATAGTCAAATTTCAATTCATCATAGTCTATATCAATTAAAATTTTGATAGCCTAGGTCATTCTTTAAAGATAAGACTTCTATATTTGCCATTAACCTCTTTGCTTTTATGCTTACGAACGCAAGTTTATTGTACTCCTTCTCAATAGCTCAAAATTTCTTACTCATTATCTCACCAATCTCAATAAGATTACAAATTTGTTAGAGGAAATTTATGTAAAGAACTAATACCTATAAAAAAATTCAAATCATTTGAGAAAAAAATAGATTTCGAAGGTCAATGATTCCACTCAAAATATAGATCCTTAAATGTCTCTAATAAATAAAGCTCATGGTAAATCTAAATTAAATCCACATGTGTAAGTCTTCAAATACCTTCAAACTTCCTTACTAAAAGGTTTTCAATATGTTTATCATTATTAAAAATCCTAACATCTAATATCCTAATACTAATACAATGAAAAATAAAGATTGGAAAGTTTAATTGAGTGAATTTGTAAAGTATAAATAAAATGGAGATTGATTCAACTACAAATTCAAGATTTTTTAAAATTAGATTAAAAATTTTATATGTTACGTGTCATAAAATAGCATATACAGTATGTCATGAACGGTAATTTAACAATTGATTATAACAAAAATTAATGTTGAACTATATTTGATATAAAGTGATATTCAGATATCAAAATACTAAAAAAATAGAGTTCATATATCACTTTATATCAAAATACTAAAAAATAGAGCTCATATTAATTAGATGAAGTTACGAACTAAAAAATATTAATTTTCTCAATTTTAACATGAAAAATCTCTATAAATAGAAAATTAAAAATTATGGGACTAAAAGGGTCCAACTATAGCTTAATTATATAAAGAATGATTATAAAATCACAGCTTCAATAAATATAAGGTGCAAACATATTCAATCTTAGTACCCAAAAAGCTTAAATTTCACAAAATTCCAAATAATATAAATTGTAAATATTTCTAATTTCAAAGATACAAATGGTACTACTTTGCCGATAAGTCCGCGCTTGTTTAGAAAGATCAAAAAATCAAGTTAATCTAACAAATAAATGAGTGTGAATTCTACTTAAAACTAAGAATTGCAATTTTCTCTTTTTTTGTTTTAGTTTCTTAATTGACTGACATATAATCCTATGTCTCCCACTAATTAATATATAAATTATAAGTTTAAAAAGTAATTAATGAGTTATATAGGAAGGGATTTAAAAAAATCTAACATAATCCAATAGAAATTAAATTTTCAAAATAAGTTTAAACTAACCACAAAGTTAAAAATAATTTTTTCATAATTTTATGGTATCAATAAAGATTTTTTGTCATATACAATTTTAATTGAAAATATAAGTAACAAACTTAATGTAATCGACTGTTCTTGGGTTTATAAATTTTAAATCAGGTTTAAATTTGAAATATTGCTTATATCTTAAAAATAAATAATGAGATTAATGGTCTAAGATTAACTTGGAATGGACCTAAGATGTAAGATTGGTTGTTAAAAATTATAAGATATAGAAAGTCAAAACCACAAAAAGATACCATTATGACCAAATTAATTGTTGATTAAACCAAAAATTTTGGAGAAACTCTGAATATAATTTTTAGACAAAGTTTTTTATTCCATCCATTAAGCTAAGTGCTAAGCTGTAAAAAATGGGACCTACTTATCTTAGGAACAACTGTTGTGAAAACATATAGGTAGCATAAATTAAAAGTTTATTTTAAAGACAAAAAGCGATGCATAAGAATTTAAGGTTAATAAGTCCTATCCAAGGTAGATATAGATAGTTGTTTTTGTCAATTCTAGGTTTTCCACAACTCATCCTTACCTTTAGTGATATAGTAAAGTAAAATACACCAACCCATCAACGTATGATATAGGCAACAAAGAATTTTAGGAAGGTAATTGGGTGATTTTATAGTTTCGAACCAATTGGTATAATTTAGAAAAATTACGGACTAGAATTTAAGGAAATTGAATTTTGGGAATTAAAAGAGAACAGAAGAAAGAAAAAGGAAGATTGAGAAGGAGATAGAGGAAAAAAAAGACTAGAGGAGAAAAGATAAGTTTTTATTTACTCGATGATTGAAAGTTAGGAAATGGCAATTAAGACCAGCAGAGTCCTATTAAGTTGCGTCGATCAGGTCCAAACTAGATTATTGAACCAATACGCGAGTCACTATTTAGTTCCCTTATTTTTCCATCTTTTGGTCTAATATGGCTACTGGTTTTAGTTTTACTTCCTTATTCTCATCAGTAATAGGTAGGTTTTTTATGGAAACAAAATGTCTGGCCTAATCCTTTTATTTAATTATGACACTTGAAAGACTGGGTGGATACTATATCCCTCTAGCAACCACAAATTGTATGCCACTTGACCCACCTTTTGTAATACTTGATATGGGCTAAGACACTTGGTTGCTAACATTTGGTTAGGCTTGGACGCAATTGACATCTACCTATAAGGTTGGAACTTGAAGACCTAATCCCCAACTTCAATTTCTATCTCTCTACACTTTTTTTCTATATAGAACTTCATGTCCTAAGCCCCTTGTAACTTTTCTTTAAGTAGCCTAAACTTTGACCTTAATGAACTTTATAATAGAATGAATAGGAGTATAAATAGTCCTATATAGGGATGATTAAACACCTTACAGAGCCTAAAATGAGGTCATGTCAATAGTAGTTTGATAGTTAGTTTTGTATCTCTAATCTGCCTAGGGAGCTAACTAACACATTTCTTATATTTAAAGTCGATCACGTTAGAAACTAGTTAGAAAAATTCTCTACTAAAGATTAATTTGAATTGAAATAAATTACTAAAATTGAAATAACTAACAAAATGAAACATTTGGATAAGTGAGCTACCAATAAGAATGAATGTGATCAAAGATGGAAACTTAGGATTTACTTTATTATTATTTTGTCTCCTTTTATCTTGTTGATTCAGTTTATGTTTGATCCCATATATCCTAAAGTTTTGATTACCCTCTCTTGAGATCTAATCAAGTAACCTTAATTGAATTCGATTCATAAAGAATTGTAATATCTCAATTCACAAAACTACTTCTAACTTATTCAATTAGATTTGAAGCAATCCTAAGGATAATTAATTTCATAATTAAGATATCTCTTTAATTTTTAAGTAATACGATAATTGCAGGTCTATTACCAACTCTCGTTGTGCACCTTAATACTGATAACTTGATTCAATCTCTTTTTATTACCAAGTATAAGCATAACAATTATCATAAAAATTTAAAGATGTAATGAATTCAACAAGAATAAAGTTCAACAAAACATATCAAGAACAATCCCTATTAATCATGTTAAACATTATATAAATCCAAAATAAACATCCAAGACAATGAAAGAAATAAAGGAAAAAAAAACTAGTTGGTCTTGATTAGAAATTTGGAATTCTTTGAAGCTCTCTTGATGTCTCCTTTTGATCTTTTTTTGATCTACTAGTTATTGCCTTTTTCATGTTTTTCTTGTCCTTAAATAGTTATTTAGGCTTCTAGGGATTTCCCACTTAATTTGGTTCCAAAAATAGCTCTGAAATGTCAAAATTATAGAAAAACTCATGATCTAGAAAAGCTAAAATTTGTTGGAATTTGTTGTCTATCATCTTCTATCACGGTAGTGCGTGGTGCACAATCGTACCATACACTATTTCATGCTTAAAATTCTTCATCTTTTCTTCAATTTCCTATTTCCATACACACACAAACACATCAAAAACCTCTTCAAACATAAAATTAAGATCAAATTCTTCCTTTAAACCAATCAAACACTTAGAACACATACAAACATTAGCAAGAACACAATTCTAAGCCTATACATATGATAATCATCTAAGAAAACACCTAAAAACACAGTCAAACATCTAGAAAAACATATTATAATCTACACCTATCATACTACTCTTGGTATCCTCTATTAGTTGTTGTGTTTGGTTATCAGGCTTATAACTACCTTTGATCTCTTCAAGGTAGGTAATAATTACTATATTAGCAAACTTCTCACTTTCACTCCCCAATTTTCTTGACAATACATCAACTACTTTATTTTCTCTATCCTATCAATAATAGAGCTTATAATTAAGGCCTAACAACTTGTTATGCCCCTTCTTTCATATAGGAGTAGTGACTTTTTCTCTAAGAAAATATTTAAGGCTCTAATGGTCAATTCTTATTATAAACTTACCAGTTTCCAAATAATGCCTCAATTTGGAAACCTTCATTAAAAGAGCCAAATACTCCTTCTTATATACTAATAATCTTTAGTTCTTAGACCCTAATGCCTTATTCCTAAAGGCTATTAGCCTAAAATTCTACATAAGTGTGGCATTGTTCCCCATGTTACTAGCGTTTGTTTATAAATCAAAGGGTTGTGAGAAATCTAGCATATCTAGTACTAGGACTCAAATTATGGAAGCTTTAAAGGCTTTAAAAGCCTTGTTTTTTCCTGGTCTTAGTGGAAGGAATCCTTCTTAAGAAGTTTATGAGCCTTTTATTTATCTTTCTATAGTCTTTAATGAATCTCCTATCACAACCTATAAGGATAAGAAACCCCCAACCCCCTTAATGATTTTACAATTTTAGGGATAAACTAACTTACTATAGCTTCCACTTCCTTAAATATATGGTAACCCCTAGAGACAAAATTATAAGGCTTAAATACTCTATTTGAGGTTGTCTAAAGGAAAACTTTTTCTTCTTAATGTAAATCTAGTGCTCTTCCAATTTTTGGGACATAAGCTGCTAGTGCTCCATATGCTCTTCTAAGCTCCTGCTGTATATAAGGATGTCATCACATAAGTACTAGCACAAATTTCCTTAAGAACTTGGTTGAAATATCGTTCATTAAGATCTGAAACATTATTGGAGCATTAATAAGGTCGAAGGGAATTATAAGGAATTTATAGTGTCTATAGTGTATCTGAAAGGCTATTTTATAAACATCTTCTATACATATTCAAATCTAGTGGTAACTAGACCACAGATCTAACTTGGTAAAAAGCAACATCATTTATATCATCCAACAAGTCTTCAATCATATGGTGTGGAAAACTTTTCTTTAATAGTTATCTAATTATGTATATTGTAGTCAATACATATATGTATTGTACTATCTTCTTTTTCACTAATAGAATTAGGTATGCGAAAGGGCTCTATCATGGTTGTATTATGCCTTGAGTTAAAAGGACTTAAATTTGTGTTTCAATTTCAATAGGTGGAGGTATACGAGTTGTGAGTCAAAATGATAGGAATTTTATAGTCATGGGATCTATGTAGGGGAAATTGAGTTATTTCAAAAAAAAATATGCCTAAATATTGGGTTATTAATTGTCTGATGGGTTTGTATGTTTCTGAGGCATTAGGCTCAACATAAATACTACTAATTTGGGCTAACCATTCATCTTTATATGTGTCCAATATGTCTATACCTATAATATACAAGGAGGCCCAATTTGTGATTTCCTTTAAACGCATTGTACTCCTTTGATAATCAAATTGTATATTCAAAAACTTAAAATCAAACATAATTAGGCTTATCACCTTAAGCCATTTAACCTTTAAGACTATATCACACCCGCTAAGCTTAACTACCTTAATATCTACAATAAATTTTTTATCTTGAATTTGTTGTTCAAATCGGTAGCATTCTAGGCAACTCACTATCTTATTACCATTTGTTACAGTTATTATTGAGGGATACATTTTAATTGGTGCTAGCCTTGTATTCTCTAATACTCTTTGGTCGATGAAACTAAGGGCATTGTTTATTTTTTATCAAAATTATAATGTAACACCCCATTACCCTAGGGTACGCACCGGGACGCCTATAGGTCATTCCGATACGAATCCTAAGATAAGGGAGCGCTACTTGCGATCACTACAGAACTCCACATGGCATCATACCAATTTAAATAATTAAAGCTGTAATTGTAAATCACAAGATTTTTAAAACCAAAATCTTGCTTATTTCATTACTACAAAAACAACAGTTTTATACATCAAATGTACAGTCTGTACATGCAGAAACCCTAATACAGATACTAAGAAAGGGAAGAAATACAACAACTCCTAACTAGGTCATCTCAAAAATCTGAAGTCCCAACTGACCCACTTGTGTGCCATAACCTCTCTCGCCAATCTGGTCTACACAGTCTCGGAGAAGTCCCTCTGAAGCTAGGAGCCTAATCTCTCGGTCCTGAAAAATATTTTGCAATTTTGGGTGAGTTTGCGAACTCAGTGAGGAACCAT
>JANIIA010499488.1:0-14582 GCA_027478495.1 Erythroxylum alaternifolium | reverse complement strand
TGTACTTAAAGTAGTAATATTAGTCACTACTATTAATAATGCCTAATTTTTAAAGTCGTTACCTCCTGTCATAAATACTTTTGTCACCATTAAAATATGACTAATTTAAAAAATGGTCACAATTATGAAATACTTTTATGATAAAAGTGTCGACACTAAAAATTATGAAATGTATGACAAGATTATATGTTTATAGTAATTTTATATATTGATGACAAATTTGTTAATACAAATAATATAAAATAGCGACGAGTGTCCGATTTAAAATATTAGTTTGTTTAGTTCAAATTCGTCCAGGCTGTTTTCTGTTTCGGAAACGTTTCCGTCGTTTGGTGGGGGTGACTGTTGAGTACACCCCTACTGCATTGAAAAGATTGCTTGCGTACATGAACGTATGTATATATACATATACATGTCCATTGACAGTTGGACATGAACGCTTTCAATTCTGCTGCTTGACTTCGATTGACTCGTTTGGTTCCATACATTTTCTAAAGGCAAAAGCTAAAGGAGGAAGGAAATAAAAGATCCTATACCTGGCATATAGTACATTAGGTTTCTTTCCTTAACTTGGAAGAAACTCGTCTCTTTTATTTATGCTTTTCTTTCTTACACACTGATTACGATATAAATCAAGCAAAGCAATTGACTACTGGCCTTTTCAAGAGGCAGACTTTGAAACAGTATAATGGAAGGAAGAGGTAAGAAAGCTAAGTTAAAGGAGGAAAAGCCTGCTGTTAGAAGCTTAACAGACTTGGTGTTCTCTTGGTCTATTGAAGATGTACTCAACCAAGATCTGTACAAAGACCAGGTTTGCAACAATCTCTCTTTATTTTTGTTCAAGCTATGTTTCTGATAATCAAATGAAACGTAAGAACAGTTAATTTTTGTCTCCCATTTTGACATGCAAACTTTCGGAACTAGAAATGGCCGTATCTACGTGAATATGTTATTTTCTTAATCCCTGTTTGGCTGATCACAATGATTGATTGTTTAGTTGAAGTGCAGTCAACTTATAGCAAGGCAAGAAAGTGTAGAATCTACCTCGTATTTTCAAATATATTCAACCTAGTGTAATTAATCTTAACCTTAGTAACCTCGATCTCAGTAAGTACAGAACTTGTTTCTGGGCAGTTTTTCTCTGATTAATTGATTAAAGACTGAAACATTCTATTAACCATTGAACCACGGTTATTGTTGATACTTGATGGATAACTGTTTAAAACATCTTTGTCTACGCTTATACTTTAAATCTTAAGAACAGAATGCCTGAACTCGTCTCCATGATCTATATGTGCACATATTTATTTTTTCACAGCAAGTTCAGCATGTAGTAATGGTACTGTGGCTGAATGCCTCACTAACTAGCAGGTGAAAAGGATTCCAGCGACATTCTTGTCGACCTCAGATTACATGAGATCGCTAATTCCTCCACTTCTTGAGGAAACACATGCAGACTTATCCTCAAGCATGAAATCGGTGGCTAATGCCCCTGTTCGTGAAGTGGTTAGAATCAGCAAATCGAAGAACTACAGAGATACTGGTGACTTGTGCTATACCATTCAATTGAAACCAATGGACACCATAAATGGACCACAAACTTATAAACCAGAGGTTGGAGATCTTCTTGCGGTGTCAGATGTAAGACCGAAATCCGTAACTGATCTGAACAGACCCAGAAGACCTTATCTTGCTGCTTACATTCAGGGATTAGAGAATGGCAATCCTGATATGCTCAAGGTACTTGCATCAAAGCCAATTCTAGTAGATGAAAACGTGAAAAATCGCGGGGATGAAAGTACTGCTACACCCATGGGACAGCAAAGGAGAGACACCCATTTTGCTGTTTTTCTTACTAACTTGACAACAAATATTCGCATATGGAGATCATTAAACTCAGAGCTGGATGGAGGGAACATGGAAATTATCAGGAGAGTGCTTCAAGGAGATCCAAATGTAAGAATAGTGATTATTTGATGGTGTGCAAGCCATTCATTTGTTTGGCTAACTAAAATTCTGGTACTTTTGCTCCTGCAGGGTGGGGAACATTGTGGTTACTGCTTGTTGGAATCAAATAGGTTGGCTGCAAATGATCAGCTTCAGAGTATAAAAGGCTCTTCTAGTTTAAACCTCTCCCAGAGAGAGGCAATTATAAGTTGCCTCTGCATGAGTCAATGCTTGCATCAGAATTGTGTGAAACTAATTTGGGGTCCTCCAGGAACTGGGAAAACCAAAACCGTGGGCCTGTTGTTGTTCTTGCTACTTAAATTGAAATGCAGGACACTCACATGTGCTCCAACCAATATTGCTGTGTTGGCAGTGACTTCCCGACTTCTAGGGTTGTTTAAGGAGTCTATGAAAAACGGCACTTATGGACTTGGAGACATTGTATTATTTGGGAATGGAGAGCGAATGAAGATCGATGAGAATGACAATCTTCTTGATGTGTTTCTTGACTATCGTGTTGATGTTCTTTACAGGTGCTTTAATCTATCAACTGGATGGAAACGCAGTGTAGAATCAACGATCAATTTGCTTCACGATCCTGATCCTGAACAAATGTATTGTCAACGTTGTATATCTGAAGAAGAAAAGGAGAATAAAGAGGAGAACATTGATGTTCAAGATATCACGGAAAACATTAATTGTTTTTGTTTGAAAGATATTTTTCTGGCCTTGATTGGAAGCAAGAGCAATGAAAAGCAGAAGGTTTCTGCTTCAGGGCAACAACGGCAAACAATAGAGAAGGAAGCTGTAAAGCGAAATTGCTTGAACAAGGTAAACAAGGGACAGAAGGAAAAGACCGATGAACGCCTTACATTTGAGATGTTCTTGAAACAGCAATTTACAATTCTAAGCGAAAAATTGGAGTTTTGTATTGTAAATTTGTCTACACACTTGCCAACATCCGTTCTTTCGTTAGAGGTGGTGAAGAACATGAACAGAGCACTTAATTTGCTCAAATCCTTACGCACTTCTTTGCGTAGTCCGAGTGTTTCTGACGAATATCTTAATCAGGTTTTCTACGGTTTGGAAAGTGAAGGAAACAACATTATCAGTGTTTCTCTCATGCGCACCAAAATAAGGGATTGTCTTCATATTCTACAATCGCTTCCTCGAGTATTCAGGGTTCCAAATACTGGAGACAAGCATGCTTTCAGGAATTTTTTCTTGCAAGAAGCACGTCTTATTTTCTGCACTGCTTCAAGCTCTGTCAAGTTACATGCAGAAGGAATGAGACCGGTGGAGTTAGTAGTTATTGATGAAGCTGCTCAGCTTAAAGAATGTGAATCAACCATTCCCTTGCAACTTTCAGGTCTCCACCATGCTATTCTTGTAGGTGATGAACTCCAAATGCCATCCATGGTTCAGAGCAAGGTAATTAGTCCTTTTTGCGACTTTCTTAATTTGAAATGCTTGTATGCTTTCATTTGGATTCCTAATTCATTTGGTTCATATGATTACCAGATTTCTGAAGGGGCAGAATTCGGGAGAAGTTTATTTGAGAGACTAACCTTACTAGGACACAAAAAGCACCTCTTGAACATGCAGTATCGGATGCATCCATCAATAAGCTTATTTCCAAATAGAGAATTCTATGCTAGGCAAATTCAGGATGCCCCAACAGTGCAAGGAAATAATTATCAGAAGAAGTTCCTTCAAGGAAACTTGTATGGTCCTTACTCATTTATAAATATAGCCCATGGGAAAGAGGAATTCAAAGATGGGCATAGCTGTAGAAACATGGTCGAGGTTGCAGTGGTATCAGACATAGTAGCGAGGCTCTACAAAGGTTTGTCAAAAGAATGGCTACGAATGGATATAATATGTTACAATTAGAAAGATGATAAAAGAGAAGAAAATAGTGTCATTAACCCAAATACTGTCTGTTTCCTTTCAATTATAGAGTACATTACCACAAGAAAGAAGATGAGCATAGGAGTTATATCACCATACAAGGCTCAGGTTCATGCAATCGAGCAGAAAATTGATACGCTAAACATTGCAAAAGGGAATTTCTCTGCAAGTGTTCGCTCAGTTGATGGTTTTCAAGGTGGTGAGGAAGATGTGATAATTATGTCCACTGTGAGATGTAATGGTAGAGGATCAGTTGGATTTCTTGCTAATATTCAGAGGGTAAATGTCTCATTGACACGTGCAAGGTATTCCTTTTAAGTACCGCGACTTGGCTGACTGATTGCGATGTGACATAAATTCCCCTTATGTAAATATGTTTTGTTTATTAACGTTCTGCAGGTATTGTCTTTGGATATTGGGGAATGGAGCAACGCTTAGCAATAGTGACTCTATTTGGAAGAAATTGGTAATTGATGCCAAGAATCGAGCTTGTTTCTACAATGCAGATGAGGACAAAAGTCTAGCCAAGGCTATTATAGAGGCAACGGCTGTAGAACTTGATGATTTGTTGAATATGAAATCTCTACGGGTCGGGAAATCTATATGGAAGGTATGCAGATATTACTTATTACGTTCCATTTATTACATCTTGCATCTTGCTGTCATTTTTGTATTCATGAACTTTGTATGTTAAGCTCCTCCAGAATCCAGATAGACAACTGGGATACATGTGCACCAGTGCTAAAAGTTGAGTGCAAGTTGTACCAAGTCAAGTTTCAGAAATTATCTTCTTACCTTCCCTTTTCAGGTTTGCCTTAGCGAAGATTTTCGGAAATCTCTTGTTGGAATTGCACGTGCTGACATCCAAAAAGAAGTAATTTCTTTGCTGGGGAAGCTTTCAACTGGGTGGCGCCAACCTTGCAGCGATAGGAGCATCACTATGCTTGAGGCAACTTGTTCTGAATTATTGGAATGCTACAGAGTCAATGACATGCTTTATCTAATTTGGAGTATGGACATTATCAAAGAGAAGTCGAACTATATTCAGGTTCTCAAGGTTTGGGATGTTCTACCCCGTCGAGGGGTACGAAAGCTATCTAAGCGTCTTGATTCCATATTTCAGAAGTATACGCAGGAAAATATGAATCGCTGCAGACATAAGTTAGTTGAGGGGTATGCATTTCATTTGCCACACACACACACATATATTTGCATTTGTTACATTCTCAGTCTTGGAACTTCAAACTGAAATCACAGTTTTCAACTTCAGAGATCTTGTTCTTCCAATGAGATGGCCCATAGATTCAAGTGATGTTCCAGAGAAACTCCATTCTGTGGTTGATGGCTTGCAACATTTCTCACAGCGATTTGCCTCACTTAGTATAAGAGATCAATCAGAGGAATCAACCCCAAGTAGTAGCAGGTATGCATGATGAAAACATTTGTTGAGAGTACTGATTCACAACTTTATTATTACTGTTTGATCATTGAAATAACTTAGGTAGGTCCGTATAAGATTGTAAAAAGTGTAAAGTTGAATAAAGATGCTGATTAGAGGTACTAATTCTTTCATTCACTGCAGTAGCAGACCACATTCGAGTTTGATGCCGCAGAAGCGAAAGCCTAAAAAAAAACACCGCTAAAGAGTTAATCCGGTAAGACCTGGTTTCCTACTCTCATTTGAAGTTGACCAATGTTAAATCTATTTTCCCAAGATGTTGACATTTTTTGAAAGTTCAGTCATTTAACTGAATGAAAAGCAGTTAAACAAAAACACTTCTCATTGGAACTGAGATGTGGTCAATTTTAGACCCCATCGCATTAATATTGATGTTGAAGTACATGATAAGTCAGTAGATTATATATATATATATATATATGCTTAACCAAAAGTTAACTAAATCTTTGGATGTTGGTGTAAATGCAGATTGAAGAATTGCAAACCTACAATGTCTTGAAAGGGACAGAGCAGTATTCAACTGGATGGTGATTTCATGTCCAACCTCTATGTTCTTAATGTATATGGTTCTCCTTTACTAAGAAATGGTAATTAAAAAGTACAAATGTAGCAACAAATATGTAGTCATTATTGATCAGAAAGAAAAACATGTTGCAGAAATCAGAAGCTATTTCTAGTTGAGATACAATAGAAATCGTTGAAGATGATATCCACCGTGATGAACATGAAGATCAGAACATATCCATCTATCTATAATTAAAGTTCAAATTAAGGAACGCAAGTCATTTACCTACTACTAATTCTCCAAATTTCAACACTTCACATTGTGACTAAAGAAAGAGGTGTTTTGAGCAGAACCAGAATTCTGAAAGGAAGAATAATTGCATATAAAGGCTTTCTAAGTCACTTTTAAAAATAGGACATATAGGGGAATAGGGAATCGCCTCTGGTGCCCGGGGTTTACTGTGCGTTGCGATGTGTCACACGCATGAAGCACTCTTTTGGGATTGGGTTGGAACTATCTTCGTGAATTCATATACAACAAAGACGTCATATATTAACTCAAAAGCTTAAAACAATAACTTATGAGATCATAATCTCATTTAAAAAAGAAGACAATTAATAAATTTATAAAAAGATTATTAATTAATTTGGTTGTTGTTGGATCCGTCTTGATTTGGTGCATTATGAATGATATCATAGTAAAACTTCCATTAGTACGATGTTGGGTTGGGACAAAACTAGGATGGGAAGTGTTGTCAACGGTAGGGACGTGAGCAATAAAGAATTCAGTACAAGTTTGTAGTTTGTTTCACATTAGAAGAGGGGACATTCTAAATTGTGCAATTAATAAGGACATTAAATTTTTTATGAGAAGAGATTATGAAGCCTCACTGAAAGATGAAAATCTTAATAATCTGTAACAATTACAACGCCAAACGAGTCACAAACGGTAGCTAAAGAAATTGGACAGGTGGCAACCGATACGGAAATATCAGGGCATGAAAGAAAAGGACCACGTAGAAGCATGAGAGAGAGAATGAAACCGAGGAGGTTACATGATGATTAAAAAGGGAAGACCGTTACTAGTGGACGCAAGGATATTGAGTGTGGAAATGTTCTTCTGTTCTTTCGGATCCTCTTGTCTTTCTGACTTTCTTTTCTATAATGCGGAATAATCCATTTTGTACTGCTCTTACTGTTTTATTTCTGCCATCGTCGAACTCTTCTTCGTTTTACGTCCCATTAGACTGAATATAACAGAGAATGAGATTTAAGAAGTCAAAAAGTACCTAATCAAAAAGAAAAAGATCTCTAAGGAATCCAGACCTCAAAAGAAATTTGAAGTTAAGACTAATTGATGGAACTCTAGGTGATTTTCCTTACTAACCGATGTGGGATTGGCGTACTAATACTTTGCTGACTTACAGATGCCAGTAAATATATATTTTGTTTAACGTTTTGTTGCCATCTACTGAATCCATATCTAACCATATCTAATTATTGAGACCATGTGTCTGAAACCAGGATGTCAAAACAAAGGCAAAAAAAAGTGTGCAGGTCAAAGGTCGTCTGATCATTTGCTTTGTTCTTACCTGACATTAATCAAATTAAAACAGAAGTAGAAACACAAAGGGAGTGAACAAGAAAAGGTTAATCAGTAGATTCGAGCTTCTAAGTTGATAAGGACATTAGATTCCAGAATTTCACAAAGGCTACAATTAGTAAAAACTGCTTATCAAACACTGCGTAGCATTTCCATATCTCTTTCTTTTAAAAGACAAGGACAAACAGACGATTGACATTTCGCTATCTCATAGCCTCAAATCCTTTCTCCTTTCTTTCCACATGATTCTTCACTACACCTGCACAATCACATGACCAGACTCCAGTAATTATTTATCAACATCCAATCTCATTTTCCCTTTCTTGAAAGAAATGGGAAAACAATGATACTAAAATAGAAAATGATAGCAAGAAATGGAAGTGCCTTCAAAATGCACCTAATTATGAATAGAATTGCATGTAGTACAATGCTATTGATGCGAAATTTCATGATTATCTTAGGAGTGGTCTGGGAATTTATACTGAGAAAAGTATAAGGGTGAACGGAGAAGCAAACAAGGAAAAGGGAAGCAGCCTAAAATTTTCAATCAGTTTCTGAAAACATCAGAGCAATAATATCCGACACAGAATTATCCCACAAACTAGGCATGATAGAAACTCATTTCCACATAAAAGCAAGAAATGCATGTTAATTCATTATCCAACCAATTCCCAAATTAAGCCCATAACAATGACCAGAAGAAGGGGAAAAAGGATCAAGTCTTTGGCCTACAACATTGAAAAAATTAACAATCTTTAAAGGTAATTAGTTATAATCAAGATCAAGGTAGTTTGATCAAGGAATAAGAACCATGTACCTTGAGGCCTACAACTTGGTGGGACTTCAAAGAGTGATAAAGAGAGTTGCTTGAATGCAACCCCGATGTCAAACAATATGAGACCTGATTTTGGGTCATTAACGATGATATCTATCACTGGTAGCCATAGAAAGAGTTCTTCCTGAGACAAACCAACAACTCCTGTGAGACTACCGTAGCTGAGATTAGCTCTCACAACACTGTCAAAGAACACCCTATTCTCGTACTTTGTGAAACATGGAACATCAAGAAACACCTCTAGGAGACCCTCTTCTGATAATGTGAAGTATTTCACTTCCTTTGGAAGGAGACCAGCTGGTAACCCTCTTGAGATGAGAAGGTCGTGGATTGAAGATGACGAAGAGAGTGATTGAGAGAGAAGGAGCAATAGACTAAGTGTGGCCAAAAAGACTGTAACTTTGTTATTAAAGATGGCCATGTCTACCTGTTCTTGCCCAGAGAAAAAAAAAAGGAGAGGTTTAAGGGATGGTTTTTTGAGGTGGAAAAGTGGAAAGACTGATTAAAGGAGGATTTAGAATTTGGGATTACTTAATTGCGCTTAATTATTGTTGGTGACTGGGGCCCAAAAAGGGGGTGATTTTGAATTTTGATTACAGCTTTGATTGTTTTGTAATGTAGTACATAATAAGGCCTAAACGTGAAAATAGGGACTTTCTTCACCGAAGTCTCTTTTCTTTGGTGCCTTGTTTAGTTTTATTTATTCGTAGGTAGGTATCCACTAAGCTAATAATTAGATGATAAACCTTAAGCTTACTAGATGCGAATTGTAAAATTGTGGAGTAACTAACCATTGTTATGCCTATCCAACAACAGCAGCACTAATAGTAGCTAATTATGCAACTTAGGCAACACGGAGCTTGATTTGCGTTGATAAGTTTCCAATTTAAAGCTTAAATCTCAACTGATTATTACCAAACTGTCGTCCTGTTGAAGAGTGTTACCAATCTCATTCCCCTATTTGGTCTTTGCACATCCCTGACATCCTGATGACTGGATAGGGATTTATTCCTTTTTGCACACCCCTGATATCCTGATGACTGGATAGGGATTTATTCCTTTTCCAGATATAAAAGTAGTATAGTAATGAGAATATGGATAGGAAATTAGCCCTTGCCTTGTCTGAAGCAAAGTTCCAATAGTGCGTATAGAAAGTAAAGTGGAAGCAACCAATCATTCACATTACATATTGGTAGCAAAATGCAATAACCATAGTGGGGACATTTGGGTAAATGAGGAAAGAATGATACTGTAACTGCCGCGTAACTATTGTACGTAGTTATAAAGATGGGACATCGACGCACTCCCACGTATAATTTCCATTTACAGTTTTTGACTGAAGACTGGAGTTAAAGAGAAACTGAGTGGTCATCTTGTCTCGTTGGCGGCCTTTAGGAGTGAATTTTCTAAAGCAGAACGTTGATGAAAGGTGCAAGGCTCGAAAGAAAACATGAAAGCAGACCGTAAAACCTGCAGGATTAGTGAAAAGCAAATCCTATACGTTAAAGAAGTTAATCAATTTCCTAGGGTCCCTAGAATCCAAAGTGGCATTCTCTTTCGTCCATCACTAGCGCCATATCTTGTTAGGAAAAAGCTTGGGCATTAATTTAACGGTCATCTTAATTAACATGATTAATACAAGGGTAAGAGACAAAAATCTCTCCTT
Source organism: Erythroxylum alaternifolium (assembly GCA_027478495.1). Taxonomy (NCBI): domain Eukaryota; kingdom Viridiplantae; phylum Streptophyta; class Magnoliopsida; order Malpighiales; family Erythroxylaceae; genus Erythroxylum; species Erythroxylum alaternifolium. The sequence continues at coordinate 4,657 of JANIIA010499488.1, read as the reverse complement.
TACTTTGAAAAACATAAAAAACAAACTCTTTAAATTTTAAAATTTATACAAAAATCTTTATAACTTAAATTTTAAAAATACCTCCCAGCGTTGACTTTTTAAAAACAAAATCTTACATGACAAATGTGATTCTATGGACCCTAAATATTAACCCAAAACCCGACTCCACCCTTTTAACTGAACCTACCGTTCACCTTTTAACCCACCAAATCTAATCCAACAAACCTAAGTAATTTTCAAGTCTATTTAACCTAATTTTCCAAAATACTTCACCGTCTTCTTTTCAATCATCCTCACATTGTACAAGCAGAGGAAGAGGGGTGTGAGAAAGTGCGAGATAGGGGTGAGTAAACGTGGGAAGCAGCCATAACAAAAGCGAAGCAAGCCGCAGAGGCGTCACCATAATCAAACCTTTTCATCATCATCTTCGTCTACCTATTGCGGGAATGAAAGATATGTGAGATTCAAGTTAAGGAACTTGCTTCCTATTTTACAACTCGATTCTTGTAGTCTGCAATTTTACAAAATATGAATATGTGAAAATTTTGTTTTGAGTAGTGTTCATTTATTGTCCTTGTTTTACTGCAGTTTTTCTTTCTTTGATTACGTCACGTTGAGTGTGACTTCTAACTGTTGAATGAGGATGAGACTATAATGTGCTGACCAATAGCCAAGACGAGTGTTACTAATATGTTTATATAGTTGAGGACCCTCTTAGCCTACATTATTTTTCTATAGTTTATTGCACCAGTGGTTTGGAAGAATCTTGAAGTACGTATGGAAATTGTCTAGAGACTGATTTATAATTTTCCTTTCCTTTCCCTTCTAAGAGTATATAATTATAAAGGCAATGAACTTTTGTAACCGAAAACAAATAGCCTGATGTGTGGAGTACGTTACTCATATAATCACTACATTTTGTGTTGAAGCTCACTGTTAAGAAAGTTAGGAATGTAAGCCATGTCTTGGAAAAACCAAACCCAAAAAAAAAATAGAAATGTAGTTTTTACGTGCATATTTTATCATCATGAGAATTTTCAAATTCAAATTAGAGACTACTTTTATTTTTTCTGTACCACAAAAGTTATAAGAAAACTGAATGTCCTATAATATTCCCATATCATCTCCTTTACGTAAATGTTTACGAGCAAAGTTTAATGTTATCTTATCTTTAAAGATTTGGTTCATATGACTTTACCTGTAAAAGAACCCATATTTTCCTCTCATCAGGAGTTAGGGTTCAATCAGTTATACGTCTTCAGACAAAAATAGTAAACTGTTGTGATAAGTTTTTTGCATTAAAGCTTGCAAATTACATCTAACTACATTCATAGACTTCTATTTTTGCAGCATTAAGTAGTAAGTGACGTAAGAAACTTATTTGTAGACTAAATTATTAATTTCAGTTGTTATGGTCACTTTTCTTTCAATTGAAGATATAAAGATCACAAATTCGTCAACTATTAATTACAATTAGTTTGATTGAAGATTGCTTATATTATTGTAACCGTGGATTAGTAATATAAGGAATTCTTAGACCAAGTTCAATTCAAGAAGATGATCATTTTATGTGTGTTCAATTCAAAATAAAATTTAAATAAAATTTTAATTTATTAAATTAGATTAAATGTCCTTATACATGATATTTGTGGAGCAAACGAAGATGTGATTATTTTGTGTGGCATGACAAAATTTCATAGGAAGAAGTATAAATGACGTAAATGAGTTTCGAAAGATCAACAACAAATTAAAGAATCAATAAGGCTAGTTATTAAGGAAACTATTGATTTACAGTTGAGTCATTTTTATTGTTGCTCTTAGGTGTTACTTAGTAATTTACTTGTAAAAAATATATATACTCCATAATTGAGGCTATGATGTCTGTTTATGTTTGAGCAACTCTAGACTTCATAAAACTTTATGCTTAATTTGGAATGATAATTTTTAGATGATGTTGTGTTCAAATTTCTAGCATATATTCATGGATTGATATCATCTTATTTGAATTTTTTAGCTTATTTAAAGAATACATCATAATAAATGAAAAAAATGTTATACATTTAAAAGAAAACTATGAAATTTTAATCAAACTCCACTACAAACATAACTAATGATCCAAAAGAGATAGTATATAAGAAAACCATAATTCATCATCCAAAATGGCACCTTATATAAAGAATAGCTATTCAAAATATATGCCATATACAAAAAGAAGCTATCCATAATGTTTAATATATACAAATAAAAGTTATTAGTTTGTTCTTCTTTTCTCTTGCCTAATGTTGGTTCTTATGTCACTTGACTACCAATATTTTAAAAATCAGACCAAACATTGAATCAGTCAAAGGAAAGGTTTAAGGTTTAAGGTTTAAAGGTTTAACCTGTATATTAAACTAACATAAAACCGGTATACAATAAATAAAAAGTAAAAAATATAAGAGTAAGTAAAAAATATAATTCAAATTTTATTATTATATAATGAAATAATAATAAATAAATCTGAGTCTAATATAAAACTTAAAATAACAATAAAATCAAAATTACATTTCTAAAAGAAGTTTTGTTTAATGATGTCAAAAGATCAAAATTTTCCAATATTATTTAAAGACTCGTAATCTACGCTTTCATCTAAAGTATTTGCATCAATTTCTGTTAAGTAATGTATAAAATTATTCTCAATTGTAAATCTGTAATACATTATACTTTTAACTTAAATATGATCAAAATCAGATATAAACTGATAGATGTTCTTAATTCATTCACAAATGCATTTTCTTCATAAATTACCTTTTCAAGTTCATTATAATCATAATCATGATATTTTCTTAATGTACAAGTTGAAAACAACACAATAACCATAAGAACAGAGAATGCAAAGAAGGAACCTTTTTCTTTTGCAATGATTTAGTTATTTAAGTAGAAAACATGTAAAGACAAATAATATTAACAAAAACACTTCTTTGAATTCCAAACACCGAGTAGATTCTAATAAACCTTATCTTCAATCCAAATACCACAAAATAGAACATGTGTTGCATAAAATTCAAGTATTGTAGCAACTAAAAATTACGACTAATTCTAGTTTTACCTTTATTAGATTAACCCGCAAGCATAAATTACATTCATAGTAACCATACTCTTCTTACTTTCTTCATGTGCTAAAAATAACCCATTTAACTCATAGATGATCATTGACTCTATGTCCTTTGATTCTTTAATCATCACTACCACATAATTGAACTCTACGTCGAGAGAGTGCAAAATCTTCTCTAAAACTCATACATCTTCTATATTTTCGTCGAGCCACTTCATTTGATTCACCACCACCAATACTTGAGTAAAATGATTTGCTATGGACTCATTCTCCTTCATCAACATCAACTCAAACTCAACTCTTATAGTTCGGAGCCGCACCTCATTCACCCTACCAATTCTGACCATAGAAGTCTTTAGAATTTTCCAGTCATCCTTGGCTCTTATTGCATTGGCTATCTTCTCGAGCATGTCATCATCTATGAGTTGATGAATAATTGAAAGTGCACTTTGATCTCTCTTATTTGCTCGCTGCTAAGCTTTTATTTCGGCCGCAATTGTAGTATCTTTGTCTTCGGGATCATCATATTCCTTCTTGACAAGATCCCATAAGCTATCATTACAACAAAATCATGAATTAGTGACGGAAATTTTCCGATGGAAAAAAAACAAAGCTATTTACCGACAGAAAATAACAATCCAAATATGCAAAATTCTCAAAAATTCACAATGCAATCCAATTATACCCGGAATTATTCATGAATACATATACACTTAAATTCATGTGCAGAAAAGTTTACTATTCACTTGCATGAGTATGTCATATTATGCATAAGCATAAAAATGCATCTCTTGCATCACACTGAACACTCCTATTTACTATTCTAACCTTCCCATAGGTAATGGGATATTACAGTTTGTGTCGAGATGTTTGGCCTGTCAGCAGGTCAAAGCAGAACATTAGGCACCAACAGGAAAATTAAGACCCTTAGTCATTCCGTCATAGAAGTGGGAGAAAATTTCTATGGATTTAGTGGTAGCGTTACCAAAGACCAGACGTAGACATGATGCAATTTGGGTAATTATAAATAGATTGACTAAATCAGTTCATTTCTTACTTGTATAGCAGACAGACTCCTTTAATAAGCTTTCCAAGTTTTATGTTGATGAGATAGTGAGGTTACACGGGATTCCAGTGTCTATTGTATCATATCAAAATCTATGGTTTACTTCTCGATTTTGGATGAATTTACAAACAACTTTGAGGACTAGGTTGAATTTGAGTACTGCATTTCACCCTCAGTTAGATAGATAGTCGGAGCATACAATTCAGACAGTAGAGAATATGATGAGAGCTTTTGTGATGAACTTTGAAGGTGATGGAGTTTGCATATAATAATAGTTATCACTCTAGCATCGGTATGACACCATTTGAGGCATTATGTCGTAGGCAGTGTAGAGATCTGATACATTAGGATATAGATGGTCCTAGATTGTTAACAGGACTGGAGTCAGTTCAGGAGAAGATGGATAAAATAGGGGTAGTAAGGCAATATTTAAAGGCAGCTCAGGATCGACAAAAGAAATATGTCAATCAACTCGAGATGGAGTATAACATTATAGA
>JANIIA010499487.1:0-32953 GCA_027478495.1 Erythroxylum alaternifolium | reverse complement strand
CATATACATATATATACACATATAATTTTTAAATTTTGTTAAGTACAATCAAATTGAGTATCACCCGTTAACCCCAAATTATTCATAAAAGTATTAGCAGCATTTTTTTTATTAAAATTAAAGCTAATGTTCATTAGTTTTATGCATAGCCTGATGCAATGTAGGTCACATGATCGTTATAATGGTGATTATAAGCATATTTAGTGAGTTGGTGTGGTGTGTGACATTTTATAATTGGAGTATCTTCCCACGAGTGCGTGATGATTAATACATATACAAAACCCTACGTCGACCATTTACTAGTAATATTTCGGGTCTGCTATATAATGCAATTATTATGATATTAACATAGTCATGCCTACGTACTTACCTTTAAACAAACCGATATCGGTTGGATTATGCACAAATTAGCTCGAAAATTAATTAATCACCATTTTAAATGGTATACATATGATTGGAAGTTCACAAAGTTCCTATACTAACACTTTAATTAAATTGATGATTGAAGCTACTATTGCAACATTAGAACCATAATTATGATCATTTACAAGCATTTGAAACATGAAGATTAAGTTCCTCCTAAGTTTTTTTGGTCTTATATTAATTATTAGTGGATATGCATATCTAGATCATGAAAAGGGATGGTGTAATGGTGAAACTTGTCAGGGGTCCTCCAATTTATTAAGTTAAAGGTTGAGTCGTGGCAAAGGAAGGTACAATTCACAAATGATTTGGATGGTTGAATAGGAGCCAAGACATATGAATTACTTCACGCATGACTTAGATTAAAACTATTGATTAATTTCGAGTCGGTTAACTAGTAAAATAATTTATTTAAAACACGTAATTTGCACGTAAAAAGACAAAATTTATATGAGTCTTCTAATTTAAGAAGTTAGAGGTTGATTAGTGATAAAGGAAGTTACAAATGACAAGTGCATCTAAAAAAAATGGTTGAATAGGAGTAAAGACGTATTAATTATTCTACGTCTTACTTAGATGAAAGTTATCACTTAATTTTAATTTTAAATTGACAATTTATAAAATAATGTACTCGAAACATATAATTTATAGGCAAAAAATCATGGTATAATCTTTAAAACTTCTTATGAATGTCTTAATTAAAGAAGTTAAAGATTGAGTTGTGCATTCACAAATGAATTCGAAATGAATGGTTGAATAGGAGTAAAGACAACTTAAGTCGAGTGAGTGACCCATAAAATGGTTTATTCCAAACATGTAATTTATACCATTATGTCTTTTTCAAAATAGAAGGTAAGGTAAACAGATAATCAGAAATGTGTTTTTCTGCATCATGGTTGTCAAAACACTCAACATTGGTTTGATCGCAGAACTTAACTAACAGAAAACTGAAAAAGACATGGAGGAATGTGACCTGTTTGACCTGTGAGGGAGCTTGTTAGAGGAGAAGTTGGTACAGCAAACACACAGAAAATTCCAACATCTTTCAAACCTACAAGACCTTCTTCCTCTTCTTCTTCTTCTTCTTCTGCTTCTTCTTCTTCTTTAACCCTTAAAGCCGAATAATCAAATTCCTGTAACTACTCTTGCAAGAAACATAGAACTAAATCTATGGGATTTGTTTCTTTCTTTTAGAGTAAGCAACTTTTCATTTTCAAGAAGTGAAAATCGTAATTATTCCAATAATGGTCCAAATTGCAATTATTTTATAATTTTTTTATTAATTATGATATTGATAATCACTGGTACTCTTCAGTTAAAACCTTTTTTTAATGTTAATTGCAAAATGTTTGATGGCAAATTATAAGTAAACGACTCTGAAATAATCTTTTGATTACCTTAAAAGTTTGACTCCAAAAAGATTAATAGTATAGCTATTTAAGTTCAATACAAAGGAAAACACCATTTTTTTTAATTAGTAATAATCAATATTTTAAAAATAAAACCGAAAATTAAATCGACAAGACAAAAGATTTCAAGTTTAACTAGTATTTAAAGTTTAATTGAAAAAGAGATTGTTAAATAAAATTTAACTAATTTATTTTGGGTTTATAAAAAAATGTATTGATTAATTAATAAACTAATCAGTTTTTAACAAACAAGAGAATCAAGAGGAACAAAACCGAATTGAAAAATTAGCCAATTTAAAATTTTTACAATTGAAACGATATAATCGATTAAGTTTTTTAATCATTACTATTTATAATTATAATAATTGTATTATAATTAATCGTAATATGTTCATATTAACTACGGTTAGTAATAATATCCTCATCATATTTTATTTTAAAATTTGTAATTTAGCATTGATCTTGAAGCCTAAAGTCTTTTAGGGAGTCGTCATTTACTTATTTCATAAGCTAGGTCATTTTCTAACCTAAACTCGTACCAAAGCTTCACATCAATTGCCCTTTTATTTCCTTTTCTCCATCACTTATACTTTTTTTTTTTGTCGGCATATGTTTTACTTGTAAAGCTCGACAATGGGTTTATAGGAAAGGAAGAGGAAAATATACGAAAAGACAAAAGAAGAAAACCCCATTAACGCCTAGCTTACGAAAAGCTAGGTTAAAGAGTGGTACATGATCAGATTCCTTCCTCAATTAGGGTTCCTTGTCGGATGGATCACTTACAAGTGTGTAAATGACCTCACTTCCAAAACAAGATTCTAATTCAGATAGAATATCCACTCTTTAATATTTTTTAGAAAATTTTAATTTAGTCTTTATCATTATCTATGATATTATGTAATGCTTTCAAAATCATATTAATATATTAAATCTTAATTAAGTTTTTGATAACTTTAATATGAGTCATAAATTTAGGTTATATCATGTCACGGATAATTTGGATGTAACAAATACTAATGTAATTTTAAAAATAATTTCGTTAAATATTAATTAAATGGATAATTTTTATCTTAACTTTTCACAAAAAGTTGAAATAAGTCTTTATTGTAATCTCTGTTACCATTTTTAATAAGTATTTTTTAGTAACGTTAGAGTATAATATATACTATTTTAATAATAATACAAAGTCGTAATCACACTTTTAACTTTTAAATTACAGATTACAAGTTAAATTACGATTACAAGCGATTATGATAATTACAGAAGATAACGACACTATTACGAGAAGGGCAATTGTAATTGTATCAAATTATGGAAAGGTACGGATTGAAACTATAAATCGTAATTTAAAACTTATATGGTTTGATTAGAAAATATTGTCAGCTAATAAATAACTAACTTTGCTTCTTCTTTTAAGCTAAATTGGCACTTTCTGATGCTTGAACATTACATATATAGGCTATAGCCACGAAATTTAGCTGGCCTTGTCGTTCTGTTTCCAGACACGACCAAATCCAACTTATTTGGAAACTGTTGTAGCATGTCTTGTTCTTCGTTTTCTTACACAATTCGAAGGATCATGCTTTAATTTCTTGCCAAGTTTCATAAAGAAAATATCAAACCATGATCAGAGATTAAGGACCTGTTTTATTTAATTTAATAAGGAATATACTTAGAAATTGATGACTCAATCAAATTAAATTTAATCTCTTGGCCAAGAAGGGTTGACTCAAGCCAACCACTCCCAGCTCAAGCAGGATTATATTGTAAAGTATAATTATAATATGATTAATTGGTTATAATTATGATTAATTATAATAATAATCGCAATTACAAAAAAAAATCATATTAATGTTGAGTTATTGATTTGTATTAGTTAAAAGAAAATATTAATAAAAAAATATTATATTTCCATTGCCGTCTTGAAAAAAAATGATTAGCTTAAGATAATTTTCAGATTATGTATCTAATCAGTGAAACTGATACTTACTTAGAGCATCTACATTGGGTGATCAAGAAATTAATTAAACAATGAAAGGGACAACCATATTAAAAAAAAAAAAAGGACTTCTCTTATGATGTATGCATTACACGTGAACCGTATTTTGTGGACCAACTTGACTATTTTCATTCATTCATGGCCTAACAACCCTAACAGGGAAAAGAAGAAGAAGAAGAAGACGAAGGAAAAACAAGAACAGATTAAAGAAATGAAGTGGGGTATGGAAGATTATGCTAATTTCATCATAATCTTTACTATTTCAATGACAATATAATCACGTATATATAATTATTTGCTGCTTTTTAGTAATGTTTTTAAAATCAAACCAGAAATTAAACCGATAAAATAAGAAATTGAATGTTCAATCAGTATTAAGCAGTCATAAAATCAGTTAAAAATTGAATAAAATTAAAAAAATTAAATAAGGTTGAAAGAGATTGTCCTTACTTTAAAGTTTAATTAAAAAAAGACTGTTCAATGAAAATAATTAGTTTATTTTGGTTTATAAAAAATGATTAGTTTACAAAAATCAATCGATTAATTAATAAATTGATAGATTTTTAACAAAAAGAGTTATTCAAATAAATTGAACAGAAAAATTAAAAATCGAATAAAAAAGTTAGTCGGTTTAAAGTTTTCATGGTTGAACTGCTCGAATTGGTCTAGTTTTTTAATCATAACTTTTTACCCTATAGGCTCAAATGCTAAGATAGTTATTTAACTATAATCTTCCTAGGTGTTTAAAATTGGGAGTGCATGAGATGAATCAAACAATAAATCAGTTCGAACCCAATTTAATTAAGTTCGATCTGAGTTGAAATTAATGAATGAAACTTAATTTGGGTCAAGTTTGGTCCTAAAAATTTTTGATAAATTAATCAAACCAATTTGATACAAAATCATGGTGACGAACTAAATTTTATTATATTTGAATTTAAGGATTCAATCTTAAACTGTAGTAGAGTGTAATTAGAATAATAGTCATAACATTGGATTATTAATCGTAATTTGTTGTAATTACGTTATCATTACTCGTGATTATGTTCGTATTACTTGTGATTATGTTTGTACCTTTTGGTTGATTTAATACTAATTTAACTAATCAACCATAGAGCTTGTTGATTACACCTTGTTTACATTAAATATTGGGCATCAAGTTTTCTCAACCGTTATGACCAACCTTATGGCTTAGCATTAATTTCATTAAATTAACCCACTAGAAGACATTATCACATGATTTGAAGAAAATATCTTTTTTTTTAATTATAATTATGAATATTTAAACTAAATATTTTAATAAGGTCACAGTGTTATGCTCTATACAAATTGTTTTCCCCATCAACTCCACCAAACTTCACTAGGCAATGACATCATAGTTACAGCTAAGGATAGTGAAAGATGGTGAGATTGATAGTTCATTAACTTATATTTTCTCTTTGCATTAGATTAGCTTATACATGTAATATTTAGTAATAATTATTTCCAATTATTTGGTGAGACGAAAATTCCTGTGTTAGGTTCGTTTTTAAGTTGAGATTTAGACTTAGCAATAGATTTGAATTAGTCGGAAACTTCTTCTCGATCACTTAGAAGTGAGGCTGCACATTACTGAACTTTTCTAAACGTTACATATCAACGAAACTTTCACTAAATTATTGTTGTTTTTGTTATAACATGTTTTAGTTAGATTGGATTAGAAAAGTTTCTTAGTAAGCGATTAAAGATGACAATAAATTCGGTCAAGTTAGATTAAGAAAGTTTCTTAACAAACAATTTTAATTTAATTCGAAATTTAATTGAATTCGAGTTGTGTCAACGGAGTTGGGCCTAGCCCACCTAAAATGATAATATTTTGGTTTTACTACTCAAAATATTAGTGAAGCCCATTCTACTTCTCATTCAAGTTTCCCCCCTCTCCTTTTCCCTCTTGAGTCTAATCAAAGGTCAAATCTGAATTGATTTGCAAACCTATGGTGGGTGTAAACTTCTTATCAATTATATATGAATATGGAACAAATAATAAGATCAAACTATCCTAAAGTGAGTGATATAAGAATTAGAAAAGCATTCCTGAGGTGTAGATATATTGAGTGGAAGAAATGAGTTGCAGACACATACCTAAGCTTGCAAGTTCTGCAAATCCGTCCACGCCACCATTGAACAGAAGAGAGAGGTTGTCATCAAAATAAGAATTTCATCCGAGTGAGTAAGAAACCTTAAGCTGACTCGTGCGTGCAGATCCCACGACAGGATGCTGTAGTTAGGATAACAAAGAAAACAGGAATCAAATGGAACGGTTCAATTAATGGTGCAGGAAAGCTGGCAACTCTCATGGTTGGAGGAATCATAAATTTGTGTTATCTGTGTTATCTTAAAGTGAATCAAGTCAGAAACGAACTCTCTAAGTGCTAGATATAAGGTTCACCCTCCGTTGATTGCTCGGATCCAACTTCCAAGTCAAATTAAACTGAAAGTTCATATGCACATTCACCTAACTATCCTGGAATTTGAGCTGCTCATGACAAACAAAGTGACGAAAGTTTTCTGCAAGACAACTATTCTATAGCTGGAAAGTTGAAAAATGTAGCACAGGATCCCATGGATTGACTTTTGGAAGATTTTACAGTCCAGAAAAGATGAGTTTAAAGACTTTAGATTGGTGGTACTGGCAGAACAAGTTCCCGCTGTCAACTCAAGCTTTGACAATGATAGAGAAAGAAATGATTTGATATTTGACTAACCCTATTATTGGAAAAGCTGAAACCTTCAAAGGCGCTACTTCAGTTCAGACACACAAACCTTTAAAGACTTTAGATTAGTGGTAATTGCAGAACAAGTTCCTGTTGTCAACTCAAGCTTTGACAGTGATAAAAAACAAATGATTTGATATTTGACCAACCCTATTATTGGAAAAGGTTAAACTTTCAAAGGCGCTCCTTCAGACACAGAAACCTTTCAAAGTTCACTATAAATCTGACAAAAAGAATCAGAACCTAATCTTCCCTGTACTGAAATCAACAGCTGAGTTTGGTTTGATCCAACTCAGACCAAAGTTCAGACTTTAACAATTTTTTTTCACCCCCACCAGTTATGGGAGATCGAACTGGACTAACTCAAAATCAATGGGTTCAAATAAGTTTAACCAAACTCAGGTTCGGACCTAAGGAGGCCCGAGTCAAGCCAGTTGCCATCACTACTTTCTTGCTAGAGCCAAGAGGATGATCAAGCAATGGATATTGCAGAACATGTCAGGAGCTTATTTCATAGTTTATCCATATACCCATGGAAAGTTTAACAGTATCACCTAATGGCTGGTTTAAAGATATGCCTACTTACAGTTAAATTTCTATGCTTTTCTTGCACTGAGTCAATTATGTTATAATTTTCTGAAGTGAAAGAACTCTGGTCTGCCAACTTTTCACCAACTAGAGAAGTTGCAAAAGGATCAAGATCATAAGAGTTGTCAGATAGGAAGTAGAAGTCCAGATTTAGAACCCATCTTTGGGCCAGCCTACAATTCCCAGATCATTGAGCTAGTGAGTCCTCTAGCCAAAATACACACTTTAGGCGACTGAACCAAGCTGACCAAGCCAAAATCAACATTTACATACTGTAATGCTCAAAGCCATAAAACGAGCGTGTGTAGTACAGCGCAGAGACTAGAACCAAAAGGAATGATGTTCATTTACTCAATTTCAGATCTCTCGAAGAAGATCGGGGACTGCAGAATCTTCAAATCACGATTATTGTACTTCTTGACCTGCAAACAAGAATGAGAACTCTTTATCAAGCTGAAATATGATGCCTCCACGAGAACTTCAAAATTTGAATTTAGCAGTTGTATCACACATACTTCATCAAAAGCAATTCAAATCCCTCGTTTTGCAGATTTCAACCATAAAAAAAATCTCACAACTGGACCTCCTACTACCTGTAGTAATCTTTTGCATAGTAAATCACCTGTAAATTAAGGAGGTTTCTCTAGTTTCATTTGACTTTAACCACCAAAAAGTATATACACAATCATGGATGCCAAGGAAAGGTACTGTACACAAATAGAGATGGCCACAGTTTCATTTCACATCATTCATGGAATGCTTTCATCTATACCAAATTAACAGAAAACTTGCGAGCTTTAAGGATAAGATCATCTAAATGCAGCTGTGACCATTCAACAAAGTTTAAATTCAGGCACAATCCACATTCTCTCCGTGATTTTGAACAAACAGATCAACATGGGACAAAACTAGACTACGAATAGTGAAATATCAAGAGAATGAAAGAATCATGCTTCACAGACAGACCCCTTTGGATACTTCAAGATTATATGATATATATACTTGAAACAAGTAATATCTGTTTCAATTTGCCAAAAAATCGACTCAAAAAGCATGTTTGCATCAATTATCTACTGTTCCATCTAGAACACATTAGTTTTGCAGAGTATGAATGATCCATAAACAACAAGTTTGTACCTTGGAATCTAGAACAACAATGGCACAAAATCCAACAGCTTAGCCCTTCCCATTTCCATCATCCAAGACCTCGATTTCAACGCTCCCAACCCTCTCACCTTCATCCAAAACTGACCAGTTTGGAGACTGCGCCGCTCTCAGCCACTTAAAATCATCAACATTGCTCCAATTCCCACTCTCCTCACCCAGACCAGCTTCCTTCAAATCATCCTCAATCCCATCATACTTTAGACAATAAGGAGCAAATCTCAAACCCCCACAATCCTCTATTATGGGTCTACTCCTCACTCTCACGTAAAAATCACACCTTTTTGCGCAATGTATTCTAATTTGATGCGACGCCAGTACAAATACACAGTTCTCAGCATCCTCCATCAATATCGACCCCGTAACCGGCCCTCCGTAAACCTTACAATTTCTCAGCCTATTAATGAAAACCGCGCGAACGGACCCAATCAGCCTCACTTCACAGGAGTCCAGATCAGAGATCGTAAACTCGCCGATTTCAGAACCTCTGAAATTCTTCGTCAAGACCTCGTTTTGCTTGTTTCTGAATCCCGGCGAGTCTGGGATAGTGATGATCGACTTCTCGGACTTTGCTGTTTCTCGAGGCTCGGTATGCACGTTTTTGGATGCGGATTTGTTTTTGAATGAGAACTTCTTCTTGGGGAGAAGCTCGGAGGTTAAATTCTCCAGAGATTGTTTGAGATCGGAGATGGATTTCAGAGCGGCCCGGAGGTCATAGGAAGGGAGAAAATAGGAGCTCTCGGCCACGAGCTGCTCAAGGGAGGAGATTTCGGAGGAGATTTCGGCCAGACGAGATTTGAGGTGGCATGAGTCGGAGAGTGTGGGTAGTTCAGCGAGTTGGGACTCGACTGAGCGTTTGGAGTCGGAGAACTTGGAGGAGAATGCTGCTGAGGAGGAAGTAGAGTCGTCGGTGATAGTGGATTTGGGGCGATTTTGGTGGCGGTTTGCTAGGCGATCGAGCATGGCTTGTTGCTTCTTCCGTAAGGTGGCCTCCATCGTCGTCGCTTTGCTTTGAAGTTCTTCTTCCATGGCTACGACTAATCTATTAATGAAGAAGACGATTGCAGGTTTCATTGTAGCTAACCTAATAAAACGACGGCGTTTTGTTTTTTTTTTTTTGGAATAACTCAGGTTTCGGCTTTGTCCAACTAATCCTGAGACTTATGAGCTACCCACTCATATTCATAAATAAGTAAATTCGGGTCTGATCCTAAATAGTAAGAGGGGTACCTGCTCTAACAGACAAGCCACTATTAGAGAGATTACATCACCTTAATAAAGGCTGCTCGTCCTCGATTTGAACCCACAACCTTTCACACAATCCTCTCCCTTTTTCCACCGCTAAGCTATGGTTCGGTGTAAGGGATAATTAAAAAAAGAGCCGATCAAGGCTGACCCAAAGTTAATGAACCAAATCCGAGTTGATTGTACTTCGGATCGAACTCGAACTCAAGTCACAGTTAGTAAAAATACCAAATAGGATAAAACTATAATCATCAAGACCCCATTTTTATGATCGAGGATATGTATCTCGATCAAAGAAACCAAGATACATTTATTTGGTAATAAATCAAAACCACAAAGATTGCATTATACAGAGAGAAACAAGCTTTGGTGTAACACAAAGATCACAAAGGTACACGAAATTCATGGAAAATTACTTGGATGCCTCATGCAGATTTTCCAGCTTCCGCAGCAGCAGCATCCACCGCCTCCTCCTCTTGCAACTTCTTCGAAGGCAGAGGTGGTCTGACAACAATATTTTTCTTCCATTGCTATGGAAAATTACTTGGATGCCTCATGCAGATTTTCCAGCTTTTGCAGCAACAGCAGCCGCCTCTTCCTCTTGCAACTTCTTCAAAGACAGAGGTGGTCTGACAACAATATTTTTCTTCCATTGCCGGTCGAGCTTTCTCGACAACCTCTTATTTATCCCCTCTGCAATTTCTCTCTCTCTCTTAACAGTAAGCATTCGAGCAATCTGTAGTTTTGATTTAAAACCACAAGTCAAATAAGTGCAGAGCTTCATGGTCAAATACCACACAGATACAGTAGGTATGAGTATAAATATCAGCAGAAGATTTGATCAAAGTAGTTGAAAGATGGTAACAAATTGGAGAAACTGACAAAAGAAAAACATAAATCATGAAATTAGGACACGGATCATCTTTATCTAAGACGAGTGGCAATCACAATATGTGGTTTAATCATGCACATAGTTCAAATTGTGTCCTCGACATCTATAGAGCAGACCTCAGAGTAAGGTCCAGTTTGATCCACTTTCCCCTCTCAAAAAGATGCAACACAAAGTAGCATACTTTTGTTCCACAAACTTATAGTAAGATGTAACCCCTGCAACACACAAATAGCAATCTGACTATGAACCAACACGTAAAAATTCCTCAAATAATAACATCGAGAAAATGTCAACAATAAGAAAATTTAAGAGCAAAACCGCAAAGCTAACAGGCCGTTTAGAAATCTTCAGATTAAATTTATTAATAAATTGGATTCAATTACGTTAATGAGATTGAATTGAATTCAATTTACACTGTTTCGCACAAACCCAATAATATTATAATTGAATTCAATTACACTGTTTGAAACACAATCAAAATGGATTCAATTATTTCATATGATATTTTTACTCATAACTAAAAAAGAATTTTATTAAATAATAAACATTCACACTTACATGTAGCAAGTTATAAACAATAATTTCATTATAAGTAATATCACCAAAAAAGTTCATTATTAAAATGAAAAGAAAAAATTGATTGCAAATGATATTAGTTTAGACCAAGCTATGAAGACAATAAAAAAATATTATAATTTGGAAGCTTAAAAATGCATGAACGAGCAGTAGTTCTTTTACGTTAACAACTACAAGGTACTATCAATTTTAGAAATTTCACTCCGAATTATATAATATCATAACAAGCTTGACATGTCTTCCTGTGATAAGGAGACATAACATCATTACGTCAGAAAAATTAAATAAAAAATATTTATATTTGCATAGAGTAAGTTATATCATTCATACAGTTCCACACTTAAATAAAGCAAGCTATAAAAACCTAACACCAACCCATCTTCCTAGACAACCAATCTAAACGTAGTTCAACTGGACATGCAAAAAACACACCAATGAAGTTAGGATGCTCTACAAGCCAATCAACTGCATCCAAGAGAATACGTCCTTCCAATCCTAATTCTTTCATTGCGGCAAATGTTTCTTCCTCTTCTCTAACACGAGGGTTTGTGGCCGCAATAGCTTGTGCAATTCCTTTCATTGTATTGGACATAACTTGTAATTCTGAAAAAATTTTATCTTCCACTCGTGCTTTTCTTTTCTTACCTGTGTACGATGGCTTCAACACTGAAGGAGTTGATGATGAAGGAGCTTGAGTTGTTGGTATTGTTGGAGTACTCTCGCTCTCAGATGGATTGAAACTCTCTAAATAAACCCCATTATTTGCTTGCATATTGCCAATGTCTTCAATATTCATATCCCACATTTCCTTTTCCCATCTTTGAACCTTCTCCTTTGTACTTTCAGCTTCAGATCCGGTAGCTCTATCTTTCTCATAGATATCGCGAACAAGATCCAAATTAGGTAAAGGCTTCCCTCGAATATGTTTCATCTTTTTGTTAACCTATCAATCAAAATACAAGAAACTATGTCAACAAACTTCATGCATTAAAAATAATACAAATATAAAAAAATTAACTACTATTTCTTATTATTTCTCCTTTTTTACCATCTTCATTTCTAGAAATTCCTCCAAAAACATTATCATCATCATCATCACTATTCAATAGCTCTCTATCGACTCTTGCAACAAGTTCTTCATCCGGATCATATTGTATTAAAAAGTTATGTAAAATACAAGAAGCTAATATAATTTCAGATAATATGTTCACATCATATCTTGACATCTCAGATAAAATGGGAAATCTAGACTTCAAAATACCGAATGCTCTTTCAATTGCATTACGTAATGAAGCATGTCTCAAGTTGAATAACACTTTTGCATTAGTTGAAGCCTACAGAGAATACTCTTTTAAATGATATCGAGTACTTCTATAAGGAGCAATAAATCCGGACCTTAGCATATATCCAGAATCAACTAAATAGAATTTACTTATAAATAAAACTAAAACCATTTACTATATGCTCATTGACAATAATACTTTTTGTATATAATATAAAATTTAATAATCTTCAACTAAAAGATACCTTGAGGAACAATAAGCTTATTTTCTCTAGCCAATGCATTATCTAAAATTCTTGAATCTGAGACTAAACCTTCCCATCCGGGTAGGCCATAAGTAAATTTCAAGTTAAAAGCGCATGCAACCAAGACATTCATTGTAGGATAAATATTCCTTCCTTTGTACCATGATATATTTTCTTTTGAAACTTTTAGTTTGATATGTGTTCTATGAAGAGCACCAATACAATTCTAAAAAGTCCATATAATGTATTAGAATTTGTTTATTAATATAAAAAAGTATGTTTTTGTATATAAATTGTTTTAAAAAAATACCTGAAAATATGGATAAAATCTTCCTCTGATATTAATTATTTCGGGAAGGACAACCAAACTATTTGGTTGAACCAAAAATTGATCCTCGAAGGTAATTATTGCTCTGAGTACTTGGTGTAAGTAACGACTAATTGTTTCAGTAGATCGTTGGAAAAAGAAACTTTGTGAACAAGTGCTAGCTCTACCACTTAAACTATGTAAAAATATTCCAACTTGTTCCTCAACCAAACTATATTGGTTATCTCTTAACAGTCGCCTCTCACAAAAAATTGAACATAAGTAAATAAATGCATCATAACTCATGTATAAAATGCTACATGCATTATAACCTATCTCTATTGTGGTTAGTAATTCTTGACGTATAATTTTTTTATGACCTCTTCTTGGATGCACTAGTTGTTTATTAGCCCGAGACATATATTGATATATATAACTCAAGCAAACCAAATAACCCGCATAAGCTACCATAGCAAGTAGAGCATTTCTTTCAAATCCCCTCATATCGCCTACATTTAAATTTTATTTATTGTCACAAAACAAGTAGAAAAATCTTTTGACATTGGTTAAAAATTAAAAGCTGAATTAAAATGAAACCAATCAAACCAACTAATATTACATGTAGAAATTATCAAAAGATAAATGTAGAAATGATCAAAAAATTTACTATTTCATATAAATCAGTGTAAGGTAAAATTATAGTGAAAATGTAAATACACACCCTACAGGATTTGAAAAAGTCGCCTATTACTACTTTTCTTTTTTAGGAAAGTAATAAACAATATATGTATATTGTTTATTTGTCTTGTATGTTTTGCACGACAAATATGGTTATATTGTTTATTCCAAGACAAATTTATAGTATTTTCCAAATTTCTAAACCTAGCAATCTTCCAAGAGATCTCGAGTAACTCATGGTCATACCTTTACCATCAACCAAAAAGTACCATAAAAAATACATAATCCAATGGTCCCTATGCATAAGAGTGAGAAGAAACTGATTCAATCTCCTGAGAATCTATGGATCTAAAAGAGAACGATGATCATAGACAAAAAAAAAAAAAAAGGAAAAGACACCCATGAACAAGGAAAAGGGAAAACCTGGATATAGTGGGAGGTGCTAATTCGTGGAGAACGTGCTGTTGTTCTTCTTGGTGAGCGGGGCTCCTTGAAGCTGCGTCAGTTGAAGAGTAGTGAGGTGGGAGGGGCTGCATTAGTTGAAGAGATATGTATATAATATGGTTATTGCTTTTAGATAGGTATTATTAGAAGGATAATTTTCAACGTTCAAAAAAAGAGTTAAATTCTAGTGTGTAATTCAATTCCGATACTTTTTCAGGTAAATTCAATTTATAAAGAGTGATGAATTTCAATTACATATATGAATTGAACTCATCCATTTTTTCTATTCCAAATAGTTGAATTGCAATTGAATTTATTTCCTACCTTTCCAAAAATCCTATTAATTTATTATGTTAAATTTAATATTTAATATTAAATTAAATTCTTATAAAAATATTAGAGGAACGTTGGATTTACTGTTCTTGCAAGTATTTGTACTGCAGCTTTAATTCAGAAGTCGTCGGACCTGTTCAAAGGTGATCCTCGGGGAACATAACAACCTGAGATTCCAGTATTAAGCTGTACATGTACAGAAAAATTCTTACGTGTTTTCCACAACATGGTACACTAGTTCTTTATCCTGGGTATTAAATTGGCTTTCAATGGATTCTTCATCACCGTGGTGAACTGTTGCTTCTCAGATAGATCTACTTCATCCCCATCCACAGCTTTCCATTCAAATTTCCATATCAAATTGGCCACGAAATATTCCAAATGAAGCATCGCCAAGCCATAACCTGGACAAATCCTCCTTCCAACTCCAAAAGGCATCATCTTTATCTCTTTGCTACCTGTTATGTCCACTGCTTCACCTTCACCACCACTCATAAACCTTTCAGGCTTGAATGACATGGGATCTTCCCACACTTCTGGATCCCAACCCATGTCTGCTATCATGAAATTGATCGTTCCATTTTTGGGTACCACATGTCCACCCAGTTCTATATCTTCAGTCACTGCATGTGGTACCACGAAATGCCCAGGTGGGTGTCGTCTTAAACCTTCCAGAATGATTGCTTTAAGATATGGCATTTTCTGCAGAACTTCTTCTTTTACCTCTTCTTCTTCTTTTACTTCTTCTTCTTCACTTTCCATAACCCTTTGATTTCAGTAAAAAGCTTCTCCTGTATGTGTGGGTACTTGACCAAGTTTGCTAAGATCCACTCCAAAGCTGTAGAAGTAGAATCCGTACCTGCGTTCAGGAACTCATTGCACAAAGACACAATTTCCTCTTCAACAAGCTTCGTTGACCCGTCAGGAAGTTGCAGATCTAACAAGGTATCAACGTAACACAAAACAAGTCTGTCCTTTTCATTTTCAAAGTCTTCCTTGGCCTTACTCTGCCTCTCTCTATAGATCTTTTTCCTTGCTCTTATCAGAGGAATCAGCACATCTTCTTGGTCTTTCCGCAACTGAGAAAGCTTTGCCCATCTTTTCCGAAACACGATTTTGGTCACATTCGGCCAAAAATTCAGCGTATTGAAGTTGCTTGAATTCAACAGCATTGCACGCTCCACTCTTTCAATTTCCTTCACTTGGTTTTGATCAAGCTTATCCCCAAAGCACATGAACACCAACAAGCAAAACATGGCGTACTGAAACTCTTGCACAACCTTAACATGATTTCCACAGTCGGACGCCGATTCCAATCGATTCGCAAGCATCTGCCGAACCCAATTACGGGCATGAGAGTAGTCCTTAACCCGAGAAGGATGGAGAATTTGGGAGGTAAGATTTCGGCGAAGGATGCGCCAAGTAGGCCCATATCGAGCGGAATTAATGGTTTGTATTTTTGTAAACAGTGTCCCGGTGATGGCATCGACTTTAAGTCGGTCAGCGAAGACAGCTCCTTTGTGGATTAAGGCCTGGAAGGCAAGAGAGCGGTCGGCCACGAAGATGGCCGGACGAGACCCAAAGTGGAGGGTGATGATAGGGCCGAATTTGGAGTGTAAACTGCGAATGATAGGCTCGAGTTCGGAGAGGGACTTGCGAAGACATAGGAAGTTGCCGATGACGGGGATCTTAGAAGGGCCAGGAGGGAGTTTGTGGGAACGGAAAATAAGTGTGGAGATGGTTTTGACAAGCAGTGAGAGTGCGAGAGAGACTAAGAGAAGGTATATGGTCCCCATTACTAAAAATAAGTGATAGTAATCGGCCTTTTATTCTCTCAATCCATACTTAAATTATTATATGCACTAACTAAAAATAAGTGATTTTGTGGGGCTAATTAAGATACTCCAAACATTTGAATTGTTAAAATAAATCAAATTATATAATTAAATTATATCGTTTTGTTGCTTGCCTTCCACTCCTTTTCTCTTTTATATATTAAAAAAGAAACTAACGATTTCAACTTTTGGATATGATGTCAGCGCATACGACATCGTTATTGCTTTAACTGAACTAACACGAAGGCTCCTCAGATTCTTTGACTTGAATTCACGTGTCTGTCACTCAATCCTTTATTATATTCCTGACTTGGTAGATTTAATGGATGACATATTCTATTTCAGTCAACCAGTTTTAATATTAAATTTTATCTATATTTATCTTTTTTTTTTGGGATAAAAAGTATATCAATAGCTTAGAAACATTCAACATTAAAAAACAAAAAAGTGAAGTACAGATACTTCAAATATATCTCCGTTGAAGAGTGGTACAATACCTCTCGGTGGTTGGTTAAGCTGTTAGTAGTGGTCGTGAATTGAAAACCCATAATTAACTAACCAGTCTGCATATCTGTTGTCTTCACGACACACATGTTGAACGTGAATAATGATATCCTTACTCATCTCCTCCCGTATGGCCCGAAGTAATCTCCTGGTGTGATGTGATCCACTGCAAATTGTGTTATGAGGGTGAATGCCGTATGCGAGTCCAATTCCAGAATAACTTAGCGGATGCCTAGGAGTTTGGCAAACGCACCCCGTCAAGTGCTGCCCAAAGCTCAGCCACAATGGCGGAAGCAATGCCGACATTGGGAGAGAATCCGCCCTGCCATCGGCCCAAAGTATCACGGATCAGTCCACCACAGGCTGAAACTCTCGGGACTTCCTTTGCCACTCCATCCGTGTTGATTTTGACCCACTCCTCTAGGGGCATGCCATCTAATCCAGAACCAATGTTTTCGTGGGGATTGGAGTTTTTGTTCCTGCACCATGGTTGCCTGAAAGTGAGTAGCCATCCTGCACATATTTATGTGGGTCTACACATGAACACGGTTAAAATATTCAACTGAAATTGGATGCTCTAACCCGATTATTGATAGGCCAGCCACTGTACAATTATGCCTTGAACCTCGAAACAAAGACAAAGATATTAAAGTGTTCAAATTTTTATTTTTTAATTTAATTTTTAATTTTTACTATTTAAAAGACATATCATACCATCAAAAAAAGAAGTTTGAATTTATTAAAAATTTTAAAAACTCAAATACCTAATTTAAAAAATCTTTAAAAATTAGCATTATGTATACGACAATCCACCGTTACCCTAGGCTATATATTGTAGAAGTATGTAAGCCCAAGTCCCTGGTCAGTTGAGGCACATCCAGCGATTTACATCCTCCACCAATCTCGAGGGCACGGGGGGTGGGGGCTCCTAATGTTGGAGTTCAACATATATATATTGTAGAAGTATGAATCATGTCCATTTTTTCTAAATCCTTTTGTTTCATATTCGTTTTGCTTGAATTAGCAACTCGTGGCGGTGAAAGCGGAAATCGAATCTCACATCTATAGAAGGTTACAACATATATAGAAAGTTTTGGGATTATTATTTTCTATTTTAAAAAGCAATTTAAATGGTAAATTATAGTTTATAGTTTATATTTTCAAAATATTTTTGGATGTATTTATTATGCTTATATTCATAACTAGAATTACTTCTACTTTGTATTGTTATTGGGATTACCGTATATTTTATTATGATAAATTTTCCAAAATATCGATGGCATCTTTGTGATGGAATCCAACCGTGATTGAATTACGGATGCAGTGGAAAATAAAACTTTAATTTTTATAGATTCCAATCGGATCCTAATAATTGATTAAACTTGAGTAAAACAAAAATACGAATCATAAGAAATCGTACCTTATTCGTGTTCCTGTTAAAAATTCTTTGAAACTTTTTCCAATTCTTTAACCACGAACTGTTCAAATATCCAGCGTCTGATGATATCACAAAGCAATTTCCCAATACTCTTTTGAGAGGAAGAACATA
Organism: Erythroxylum alaternifolium; assembly: GCA_027478495.1. Taxonomy (NCBI): domain Eukaryota; kingdom Viridiplantae; phylum Streptophyta; class Magnoliopsida; order Malpighiales; family Erythroxylaceae; genus Erythroxylum; species Erythroxylum alaternifolium. The sequence continues at coordinate 14,727 of JANIIA010499487.1, read as the reverse complement.
AGTGCTAGCTTTTAAACGTTCTTCCTATTAACAGAAAAATCATTAGAATTTTTTTACTAAAATTAAATTCTTTAATTACAATTAAAATTAAAACCAAAATCAAAATCAAAATCAAAATCAAATTCTAATTAATTTAATTTTAATAAAATAAAATATCTCATATTTGATCGTTAACGCTTCTCAAACTTTACAATTAAGTCCAGCTTAATTAAATTAATTTTTTTTCACAAAGTGCTCTTTGATATGTGATCCATTATATTTCTAATATATTGGTAGTGATTATAAATTATAATTCTAATTCACAATTAGAATCAAATAAATTAAAATTCCTTTTAATTTATCTGATTCTAATTAAACAATTTATAATTATAAGTCAAGATTGACATCTAACAACATGTTATGACCATCCAAATATTAGGAATGTGAAAGTGGTTTAACTTAACCTGTCCATGCATGGTTGTGATGTATAATTTATCCTTTCATCATCCAATATTCCAATTGGACAGAGTATTATAGTGTCTACTCTTTTGATCCAATCATGTTCGTTTTTGCTAATTAGTAATTGATTTATGATTGATATTTGAAAACACCTTTAATTTACTCTGGCCAGAAAATTCCATAAATCAATAATAATCAAGAACATTGGAGCATTCTCTCTAATTACTTTAAAGTGACGAATCTTTTATTGACTTACTCAATTATCTTCATGTGGTTTATACTACAACTAAGTACTATCGATTGAATTATCCCAGGATAATTCATAAGTAGTATTAAAACACAGTAATTTTCACACGAGATACATTGGTAGTCTCAAGTCTAAGCATCAATTATTCAGCCATCATTATAAGGAAATCCACAAACACATAAGTAGCATTCCATTTGAGATTCTCATAGTCGGGTTAGTTCAGTGACTTATTCTCTAATAATCACCCACACATTAGTTTAAGTATTTCTATACTTTAATTAATGAGATCAATTACTTTCTTCATAAGAAATAAACATAATGTCTGTTAGTTTTATAATTTTAACAATATCCTGTCCTGATGAAATTACAACTAGGAATATTTAGGAATAATACGAAATGTAAATTGAATCTCACAATTATGATCTCATCATAATTTTAATTACATATTAATTATTTCAGTGATTTTATTTTTATTATTAAAATATCAAATGTAATTAATACATAAATATAAAGAATGTGTTTATTAATTATTGTCACTAAACAACAACCAATCGATCGGCTATAGGGCATAAAGTAACATTTTCTACGTTACAAATTAAGCATATGCAACATAATCATTAGTGTAAGGACAAATTATAGTTAATTTTATGATATTGTTAAGAGTATAAAATATTAAATTTTCTCGTCAGAGGTAATTTTTGATGCTGTGGATTGTTGTGAAGCGGTGACTATGGGTATTGACTTTTGAGTGAGGGTTGCCAGTGCAGGAAATATAGGAGATTTCATCCGCCTAATTTCATTGTGAACATTCTTATCAATTTCTTTTTGTTAATTTTTGTTGATTTAATATTTTTGAGACACTAATACTTCACATGAATACATGAGATAGGTGATTTTGATAACAAATCACATCAGGCATATGTTACTTATTGATATTATTGATTTATTATATTTATATAACATACTAATTAGTATTATAAATATTTACTATAATTATTAATAATATTTTGAATAGTTTAATATGATAATAAACTAAATATTTGATTAAATTTTTATTTATTATCTAATAATAAATAAAATAATCAATTTCTTATTTTTATTTATAATAAATAAAATTTTATTTTGATGTATCACATTCACATTTCATTACTTATATAAAAAATTACATGCAAACTTTTAATATGTAATATTAATTTATTTTAAATAATTAATATTATAGTAACAAATTAACATAAAATTACACTTGGCATTAACTTTCCCTACTTTAATCGGTTAAGTTCCCGATACCTACTAGTTTGATGTCATCAGATATCAAAAAAGACTCTTTATGCTTCCTTAATTTAAAACGTATGCAAGTTCTATTCTCTAAATTGTTGTAATTTCTTACTTTCAGGATGAAAGGAAAATGACTAGTAGTGTAAGGAAGGATAAGCTTTTTGACGAGGAATGGTGAGTGACTGATCCTCCGAATTAGCACAAGTATTTAACCAAATGTTTGTTTGTTTAATGGCGAAAATTAATTTCTTTCTTTATTCCAAGGAACTAGGAACGGTACTAATTGCAGATAGTAGTGAAGCTTCTGAGATGTCCTACAATGACATCCCATCTCAATCTCAATCTTGTTGACTCTATTTATCATTTTATTTGAAGAAGGCAAGATGCTATATTCTTGAGGAATATGACCATAATGAACTTGAAAATATTATAAAATACTAAGTTTATTTTAATAGTTTAAATATAAAATATTAGGTGTACAAATTTATTGAAAAAAAATATAAGCAATGCCTCTATAAGGTTTTTATATTTTATATTAGACTCTTATTATATAAATTTGATGTAAAAATTTCTTTATTATGTTAATATTCATATGTTTTACTTTCAATTATTATGATAATTGATTAATTTAAGAATAGAATTTGGTATATTTAAATAAATTAAATCAAGGAGTTAGAGGAGAGTCATTAATTATATGTAGCTTTTTGTTTGCATTTTACAAAAAAGATGTTTTGTGACTTGTGACTTAAACTCGTGCCTTTCTGGTCACAAAGGAGTAACTTTTCTAGTTACTCCAAAGCTCGCCCTCTTAATATCTAATAATATATATTAAAATAAAATAAAAATAGGATTATGATTTTTTTAATTTTTATTACAAATCTCAACTAAATATATTATATTTTTAACAAAAATAAACAACAAATGGAAACAATAATAAAAATCAACAATAGAAACTGAAAGTCAAACCAAACGATCCTTAAATCTTGTAGGATTCAAACTTTCAATAACAGGCTTAGACAAGTTCATCTTAGTGATAAGAGTTCAGAAAGCCTTACAAGTAGCTATATTTCGTTAGGAAGTATAGAGGCCACTAGCTCCAATGCAAATCAAAAAAGAGACAATAAATTTGAAAGTGTCTATCTAATCTATTATAACTTTTTAAATTTAGTGTGAAACTTTTTAAAAGTCTTTAATTTAGAAACTGTTCTTTCAAATTTCGTACAAATCAGATAACATGTTTTTGTTGATGTTACTAAGATAATAGACATTCATGTGACATTTGATGGATATGTCACATTAGCAAAAATAATATTTTGACATAATTTATACAAGTTTTAAAAGGTTAGTTACTAAACTAAGAATTTTAAAAATTTTCACACTAAATTTTAAAAAATCTTAGAAGATTAAGCATTGTTTAATTTGTTATGTCATCAAATAATCTAATGTTTTTTCTCTTTCACATGGAAGAAGATTAGGATCGTTAAATTTTCTAGCACCAACAAAATGGATTTTTTATTTTGTATTAATATGAATTTTAATAAAAAAATCAGTATTATATTGTTTCGAATAATATTTTAAAATTATAACATATTCACTAAGTTACAACTTATATAAAGTTATAGTAACCTTAACATCAATAAAAACTTGAGTAATTGAATTATATTAATTCTAATTTTTTAGTAGTAAACATTAAATAGTCTAACAATTTTTATTTATTTAATAATAAATTAGATTATAAAAACTAAAATATAAAGCTAAAATTACTTCATATGTTATCAAAATAGGATTAAATTAAAAATAAATTTTAAATAAAATAAATTGTTTATTAAATTTTAAAAAGAAAAAAATTAAATATAAGGGTATATCTTGCACCCTTAATAATTTTACCTACATTTTATTCTATTTCTTTATTATACGTAAATTATATCTACATGTCTATATTATATACTTAACACAGCATATAAAACTAAATAAGAAAAGCATAAAAATAAATTAACACAAATATTAAAATCTAAAAAGTTATAAAAACAATATTTGAAGGATGAAAGCAATCAATGAGCATTTAATATAGAGAATAAGTTTTAAACAAAATTACGAATACAACTTTTACAAGTTTTATTAATGATACACACAATAATACTAGTACTGTTAATAGCGAATATTTTTAAAATTGTAAAATAATACTTCAATTTTTATATAATTTAAATTTGATCCATAATTATGATCAAAATGACAAACTATTTAAATTTTGATTTAGTAACTCTATTTATCAAAATTATCTATTCATATCTAAAAAGGCATGTTCTTGCACTATCATATATTCAACAATTAAAAATATAATTATGTTCTCTATGAGTAATACATTTCTACAGACTCCCCCTTAAGATTAAACTATACTCTCATTAATCTTCTTGTAGACATGATAAATTCATAATTATCTCCAAAACAAACTCCTTGAGTTCAACATGAAAGTGAGTCTTTTAATATCTCATAGTCTTTCAACTATACGTCAAATATATAAATAAAGCTATTAGTTCCAATTGGATATATTGTCACAAGATTTTAACTTACTCAAATTTCATCTTACTTCCACTGCTTATCTTGAGAACAATTCTCCTATAAATGTTCATTGAAACAAACACTATTCAATGGGGTCTACAAAATTATATCCAACTTTTTGGATACCTCAAAACTTTCTATTATTCAATTTAGTTCTAAACTTACTGGATAATATATGCTTCAACTAAATATCACATCGTAAAATCATTAGTTTGACTCTTTCAAAGTCTTAACATTCTATATCTATTTGTAAAATCTTGTTAATTGATTTAATTAGAACCATCGAAGGTAAATCATTGTACTAGGCATATCTATAAAAGAAATAAATATTGCATCATATAATATCTCATATGTTTTTTTCCTCCTTACACAAATCCATACTTTTACGAAATCTGGTTCTTGAGGCATTGACTAGCAAATGTCATTCCCTGTAAATAAGTGAAAGTTTTTAATATCACTATATCGATCTCATTAAAGTACTTCAGCATTGTTAATGTTTAACTTCTACGTAAATTTAAATAATCTAAACTTAAAAAATTAAATTAATATTTTATTTAATACATGACTATATCACATAAATTTATTAGTAATTTTTTGAAATACAAATATCATCTTTTTATGAATTGTTATTGTATCTCATACATCATATGTATGAAATTTAAAAATTTAATATCATCTTCATCCTTTCACCAAAGGTTGATTTGGTCAACCTTCAACCTAACAAGTTTCATAAGATTCATAATCAAATGATACATATATCCTTGTTTACAATTTTATGATTCTCGTTATATTAATTTAACTAATATGACATAAAAAGATAGTCTTGGTTATCTAACTTTATATTTTTGCAACTTATGTTAAATATAATCTTCTTTAATCTAATACATGCAAACTATTTGTATAAATTTCAATCAATCATTTTTACTTAACAATCTATTTCTTATCATGCATCATACATTGTAGTAATGTTGAATTTGAATTCAATATTAAATACTCAAAACCATGAAGTAAAAATATATATGATCTTTATCGTATCACATATGAACAAGAAAAGTCTTCAATCATTTTTCCTTCTAATGACAATTATTATCATATTATAGCAAAGCCTTTAATTGTAATTCATGTTTATGCTTTTAGTGAGCTAAATTGAATGAAGTGATTCTATTAAAGTACTATAACTTTCAGCTTTACTCTATGTAACCTCTTGTATTTTGCAATTATGATGTTGGCATACATCTTACATGATGTTATTAAAGTTTATGAGATAATAACTCAAAATGTCATTGCATTTTCTCATCCATATGATATTGACATACATCTAAAACTTTAACACCAAATCCTTAATAAATTAATAGCTAATTGCATAACGGATCTACAACTTTTCTATCTAACTTTAAGAATTCTTCTCAAATATAACATATGTTCAAGAAACTTGGTTCACTAATAAATTTAAGAAGTTCTTTGTATTCAAAGACTTTGTTGCCATCTAATAGAAATCTCAAAATTCCATGCCTTCATATTCTTCTGCATTTCAATGTCTAGCCCTCTTTGAGATAACTTCATATATTCAATCCTTGGAAGAGTGATTCAGCATCGACTTCTCATTTTCTTGAAATAAGTGATGAACATGTCATTATTCTCACCACTCTTCTGAGTAACTCTTGATAATTCAACTATGCTAACTTCGTGCTCAGTCCTAAAAACTGAGTATGAAACAAATTTTCCATTTCAACTTAAGAAAAGATGGAATTTTCAAGCAACAAAGCATAAATAGAGAAGGTGGTTCCTATTAATGAATTTAGGAACAACCTGAGCTTAAAGTAATTGAAGTTTTCATAATTGGCTAATTTTTCACATTGTATGGTGAATCTAGCGATATGCTCAATGATGGATTTACCATCTTCACCAAAAAAACAAGTTAAGTTTGGAAATTTTGTAATCATAAGGATAAGGATTCTTATAATCAATCTGGTTCAAATGAGGCTTGTGTAATTCAAAGCATCAAAATTGTCCTAAACCAAGACCGTATAATTGCTGTATAGCTTCTCTGATAGCTTCCATATTAACTTGTAATCTCATTTGTGGTAGAGAATAATATGATTACAATTTTCAATTGAAATGGTACCTTTCAAACAATATTGTGGTCCATTAGCTTTAAGCTCCCTACTAATCCCTATCTACTGAGAACCTAACGCTTGACTGCATATCGACCATTCCTAAGATTAACAAGAGGAGGTGTCATAAGAATACCCTCTCTTTTATAAGGATATATTTTTTATCTATAGAGGAAGTAGTTTAATGTGACTACATTCTCCAACTTCCATCACATTAGGAGCAAGATTTCCCTCGAGTCCTTTAAAGTAGGAGAATTTTTTCCAACAAACTGTATCGAAGCAACAGATGGTTTGTCAACCTTCTATGATAATCTTTTGATTGTATTGATCGTAGAGGACGTGTTAGACTTTAATTTAATTTTTTGTGTGTAAACAATGTCGTTTTGTTGTAAATAATTTAAATTCGCGTTGGTAGAAAAGTTAGCTAAATGTGAGGTTGCCTTCTTAAGATTATATAGCATCTGGTATACAAAACCGTCATTGCTTAGTAATATAGGGACTTCTTCCTTCAGGGCTAGAGACATAGTTATTTATTTTCCATTCTATGTTTGTGACATTATCATCCTACCTAGCATGCCAAATTGTTTAGTGTTAATCTAGAATGTAGTCGTGTCAGGGAGCAATTATCCCAAAATGTACTTGACTTCTTATCAATGATATAAGTAGCCTCTGAAATATTTAGTAAATAGAGTTCTAATATACCAAAATGCTAAAATATGTTGAAAATAAAATCTAAAGTGAAGAAAGTAATTGATTATTACAAAAGGGAATTTGATATACCAAATGTGAATTTGCAATGTAAAAAAAGGTTAAAAAATAATGAAGTATGCTTGAAATATTTATTGTTTTCTCTATGGATTGATTTTTGTTGTATTGTGAATGTGTTGATCTGAGAATTGTCTACTGTGTCAATTATTCTTCGTCCTCATGGTGTTGGTAATTTATTATCCTTTGATCCTTAACCAATTTTGCTACAACTGCCTACTTCCCTAGTTTTAGCTAACTACCTGCCACTATCTCTTTAACTTCTATATTCTAGACTTCTACCTCAAGTAATTTCCTAACTTCTGACCCACTCAGCCATATTTTTGTTAACTACCTTCCACTATTTTTTCAAATTCCATATTTCTTCACACTTTCCTTTTGTTTTTTTGTTTCCCATGAATTCTTTAGTTTTCATTTCTAGACTAACTACATTTAATTAAATGGCTTCTTGGCCAAATGGGTTGGATTTATTCTTAAGATATTACAAATTTATCTTGTATTTGATTGTTGTGCATTCTAAGTTCTTATGCTTTGATTAGCTCTCACTTTTTCTACTTAAAATAATTAATTGTAAATTATAAATTTTATTTTTTAAACTTATTACTCGTACTAATTCATTATGCTTATATTCATAAATAGAAATACTTTAATATTTTTAGAGTTTTTTGTATTAACATATATTATGTTGTATATTTTTATTATATGTCTTTTAAGATATCGTATGGCTTATTTGATAATCTAAAATAAGCATGCATAAAATAATTTTTAAGAGTAAATTATATTCTAAATATAAAATTTTACTTAATTGTATAATATTAAAAAATATATAATTATTAATAATTTAAATTTTGTTACAAATATAACCTAGGATTTAAGTTATGTTGATAGTGTTGTTTACATAAAACATCATATAAATTTGAATTATTTTATGTTAGTATCCAGGAAAATTTTTAATTAAAATACATTTTTCACAAAAAATGGATTGGTCACTTATTAAAAAGTAATTGTTATTAATAGGAATTTTTCATTAAAAATAACTCTAAAATCCTATAATTTTAACTTGTAAACAAATTAAGGTTTAATCTGCTAATATTAAAAGACCTATATAAACTGTAAAAAATTAATAGTTACTATAATTATAATAAATTAAAACTTACAGGATTTTTGAATTTTTATTGTAATAGGATTGAATAAAATTCATAAGTTAAAATATAATTTTCCTACCTCTATCTAGGTAAAGTATAATAAAAGTTACTTAATCTATAGTTTTATATTATTAAATAGAAATATAAAGTTATATTGACATTGTGAATTATGCTAGCATTAATTCATTAAATATAGGATAAAATGGTCAAATTGAAATTTAACTTTTTCAAAATAAACTCTAATATTTCATAAATATTATATTCAAATTTGAACTTAACTTTTTCGTTATCTATTACAAAAAATATATGTGGTTTTTTATGAACGACTTCTCAGATGTATATATTGTAAGCGAGAGCAAAAAATTAATGATTAAATTTTTTCTCCCCCTCTCTCCTCTCTGTCTTCCTTTCTTCTATATTGCTATATGTAAAATTTGAGCACCAATTTGTCAGTGTGTACAAAGCCAATTATCCTTAGAGAATGGATGCAATTAGTATTAGATATACCTTAAAGGTTAATGTTAGACCCCTATTAGTATAATCGTGTAGGCATTGGTGAGCCTTAACCAATGTTTGAGACCCAGAATAACAGAACAAGGCAAAAACTTGCAAGTAAGCAAGGAAAATAGGTATTGTCAATGAGATGGCATGTGTTGATGCACATTGGTGAAAATCTTTGTCGAGGTGCAAGATTTGGATGTAAGATCAAAAGATAGCTTGAGATAGAACTTGAGTTGAAGGTTAGCTAGATTATATGCATAAGGGAGACATGTGAGAGTTCTAAGGACTTAATATGTGCTCAAATAGATGGATTATGACTAATGGACTTAACATGGGTAAGCATTAGACACGACCAATGTGCTTTGAAAGGCTTTGTGCTTAGATAACTCATCATTAATGGATAGAGGTCAAGGAGAGATCTTAGATGATGTGGCAGATAAGATCTCGGTAGATATACATCAGCTCTAAAAGATAAAGATGAAGTGGGAAGATTATCTGAAGATAATAGAGTTCTTCGTAGATATGAATGTATCATTCTTAGTTAAATGTGACTATTATCTTGTTAGTTTTGATGTAGTTAAATCCTATTAGATAGAGACCAATTTGGATAAGGGAGTCATTCAATTGGTTAGTGTGATATAATTTGATAAAGATAGAGGTGATGTAATTAGTTCTATTCAATTGATATTCTGAATTGTAAAGTCAGAGGTGTCTATAAATAGCTTATTTGAGCCTTACTCCGAGAGAACAAAGATGGGGGGGAAGGGAACACATTGAGAGAGAGCATTCCTTTATATACTTTTGAGGAAGTAATAAAGGTCAATTTTTACTATAGCTCTTGTGTGTTTAATATTGCCTATGATTGTTTAATACTTTCGTAGTATTCTTACTCAAGTCTGAGAGCTAAAAAATTCGAGGGTTATAAATTGAGAACAAGGTTTTGTTGGTCAATGATCATGTGAAAAGTCTGAGTTTTGCTTAAGCAGACCTAAGTGAAATTGTTATGCAAAGGAGTAGACATGACTTCGGTATAATTTTAATGTCTAAGAAAACCTTTGTAACAATAGATATTAGAGTTAATAGACACAACTTCAATATAAGTTTGATGTCTAAGAAATACTTTATAACAACAAATATTAGAGCCAAAATATTGATGTCGTAGGAGGAAATAATTTGACAGAGCATGTTAATAGATTTGAGCCACTTAAAGGGCCAAATCCTCAAGGGGAGGAAGAATTCACTTTCCACTCATCTCAGTTTGAGATTTTAGAGACACAAATCCAATAATTACAACATCAAATAGTGGGCCTGATGAAAACACAAGAGGATTCTAGATTAGAGATCAAAATCTTAAGGCATATCGTTGTAACACAGGATGTTTGCATACCAAAAGCACTTAGGTGAAGGTTTGAGAGCCCTATGTTTTCGATGACAATCGGAGTGTCGAGGAGCTCATGTGAAAATCCTGAATCTTGCTTAAGCAAAACTAAGTGAGATTGTTATGCAAAGGAGTAGACATAACTTCGGTATAAGTTTGATGTCCAAGAAAACCTTTGCAACAACAGATATTAGGGCCAAAATATTGATATGGTATGAGGTAATAATTTGACAGAGCGTATCAATAGATTGGAGCCACTCATAGGGACAAATCCTCAAGGGGAGGAAGAATTCACTTTCTACTCATCTCAATTTGAGATTTTAGAGACATAAATCCAATAAATGCAACATCAAACAATGGGCTTGATGAAAACACAAGAGGATTCTAGATTAAAGATCACAATCTTAAGGCATATTGTTGCAACACAGGATGGTTGGCGTACTAAAAGCACTTTGGTGAAGATTTGAGAGCCCCAAGTTTTCGATGACAATTAGAGTCTAGAAGAGCTCAAAATTTTTTTATGGGACATTGAGTAATAATTTGCACTAGCAAAGGTGTCCAATTCAGATAAAGTGTCAATTACGACTACATATGTGGTGCAGGATGCAAAGTTGTGGTGGAAAATGAGAATCTCTAATGACATCAGTACGGGTAGACCTCCCATTATCACTTGGGAGAAGATGAAGAAGGAGCTAACGGACCAGTTCTTCCCGAGCAACATTTCGTCGCTTATAAGGGAAGCTTTAAAGAGGTTAACGTAAGACAACTCCGTGCGAAAGCACGTGAGAAAATTTGCATCTTTAATGTTGGACATGCAGAACATGTCTAAAGAAGACAAGTTATTCAATTTCATAAGCAGCTTACAAGGTTGGGAATAAATGGAGCTTCGAAGGAAAAATGTGAAAGACCTCCCAAGTTTGATAGTGGTTGAGAATGATGCCTTTATGGATCTCTAAATGCCACCCCCAATTCAAACCAGCAATGAGGACAAGAAGAATATTGTGTCATGGAATGGCTTGGAGAAAGGCAAAGAGGGGGTATATGAATCTTCTCAATATAAGTCTAAGAAACAAACAAAACAAGATATTGCTTGTTTCATTTATGAAGGGTCACATTTTGCTCATGAATGCCCAAAAAGAAAGGTGGATAAGGAGAAAATAAATTTCATGGTCGCAAAGAATTAAGGAGAAGTAGAGGATGACTCGACAGAAGAAATCTGCCTCAATAATTATACTTTGTTAGGCACAATAAGCCTTGTAAAGGAGTGTTTGAACAAAAGAAATGATAAATTCAATAGAGAGAATATGGTCTATTGGAGATGTGCTAATGACTAAGGAGTGGAGGAGTGTCTATGGATTATTTCGATGAGGACGTTGAATTCTTCTAGTGGAGGTGGTTTGTTAGGCCCTTAAGTCTTAATAGTGGAACCGTATAAGCATTGGTAAGCCCTGACCAATTTTTGACACTCAGGATGATGGAACAACGCAAAAACTTGTAAGTAGGCAAGGGAAATTATTATTGTCGATGAGATGGCATGCGTTGGCGCACATTGGTGTAAATCTTTGAGGAAATGTAAGATTCAAAGATAGCTTGAGATGGACTTTAGGTTAAAGGTTAGCTGTATCATATGTGTAAAGGATACATGTGAGAGCTCTAAGAACTTAATGTTTGCTCAAATAGATGAACCATAACTAATGGACTTGACATGAGTAAACATTAGACTGGACTAGTGTGCTATGAAAGGCTTTGAGGTTAGATGACTCATCATCAATAAGTAGAGATTAAAGGGATATCTTGGATGATTTGGCAAATAAGATCATAGTGGATATACATCATAGTGGATATACATCAACTCTAAAAAATAAATATCATGTGGGAAGATTATCTGAAGATAGTAGAGTTCTTCATAAATATGGATGTATCATTCTTAGTTAAATATAATCTCTTGGCTTATTAGTTGTGATGCGGCTATTAAAAGTATGTCATTATTTTATCTGTTGTCCTTTAGTTTCTTAGAAGCAATGGTTAATGCCCGCATCACAATAATTTTCATTTATGAGGTAAGGTTTATGTCCCCCTCATACATAGACTAAATTTTATAATTAATAAAACAGAGTAGCCATCTTATCCAGGGTACTGCCCCTGATTCAAAAAATTTGAAATGAAAAAATAGTTGTAAGTGATGTACCTAAATTCTATCAGATAAAGATCTATTTGGATGAAGGTGTCATTTAATTAGTTAGTGTAATGTAATGTGATAAGGATAGGGGTAATCTAGTTAGTTCAGTTCAAGTCGAATTCTGAATTGTAAAGTCAAAAGTGGTTATAAATAACTTATCTGAGTCTTGCTCCTGGAGAACAGAGATATGGGAAGGGAATACATTGAGAAAGAGCATTCATTTTTATATTTTTGGGGAAGTAACAATGGTTAGTTTTTACCATAACTCTTGTGTGTTTATTGTTGTCTATGATTATTTAATACTTTTGTATTATTTTTATTCGAGTGCGAGGGTTAAATACTTCGAGGATCGTGAAGCGTTTGAGAACAAAATTTTGTTGGTCAGTGATCACCTGAAAATGCTGAATTTTGCTTAAATAGACGACAATTGAAATCACCGTACAAAAGAGTAGACACAACTTCGGCATAAATTTGGTGTCTAGGAAATCTTTGTAATAGTTAACATGGTAGGAAGACGCAATGGAAAAAGTTGCAAAAGGCCAACGATATTTTTGCCTCCTATATGCTATATAGGATTTGGGAAGTTCAAATAGGACCTAAAATTTTACATACAGGATTCATTATGCTAACTATTTAATTGACCTTAATCTTAAAAAATATATATTTAACTGACCTTTAGAACCTAATGAACAGAATTACAAAAGCAGCTTTTGCACAGTATACTAAGAATAATTGTATAAGTGAAAATTTAGTTGATAAGAAACTAACTTACCTTCACATTATTAAGGAAGATGGAATTCCAACCATTCACAATATGGTTGGACAGCTATGTCCATATCCTCCACGGCTGTCCTCTCAAGCCTCCATCAAATTCCTCGAGGACTTTTATTCTTAATACACCAACAGTTCCATTAAAGCCAACGAAATTCAGAAATACATCATTGGCTTGCTGTTCAACTTCAAAATGAAAGCATAAATAGATATTTTGAAGACGAACCAGCAGATTCTCATCCTTATTCACAAAAGCCCATCTTGCCTGAACCAATCCTAGTTCAGGATTGTTCTGAAACTTAGATAAGATTGTCATATGAATTAAGTCCTGAAAGGGTAAGTAGAAGTATAAAATTAAGTTTTTGTTCTTGTAGCTCACCTTAAAATGTAGGACTGTTAGCTTAACAAACGAAGTCAGGATTAGCTTATAAATCTGCGTCAAAGATTACGGCAAACTCCTTCACATATTCGCAACTCATAGCAGACCTGAGATTACCAGCCCTATAACCAGTTCTACTGGCATGGTGTTGATAAATGAGGTTAACACCCCTTTAACTCCATTTAGCAATCTCTGCCTTTTTTAAGCACTAGATGCTCTCATCATTAGAATCATCTAGAACTTGAATTAATATCTGGTCTTTCGGCAAGTAATTTGGTAGACTGTAGAGATGGACTGTTCATACACATGAGCAAAAATATGACAGTTTGTATATAAATTTTTTAATCTCAAACCAAAGCTTCCGCAAATTTAGTTTCATCTTGAACAAAAGTTATTTAAGATATCAAATTCCTAGCTTCAGAACTAGCCAAAGCCACATGAAGTAATATTCATGGCGTGAAGATATAGAGAATACTCATTTCAGTATCTTGCCTCTCTTTCGTTGCACATAATAATCTGAACCAGAACTGTGCGGGTATTCAGAACGTAGTGTGCATACGAGAGGAGAGAGAGGAGAGGGAGAATTTAATTTTTTTAGATTCTATTTATTGGCTAAGATTCACGTTTAATAAAAATATTTGCAAAAAAGCTAAAATTATTAAATTAAGTAATTTTAATTTAATTCTTTCATGTTGAATTTAATATTTAATTTAAAATTAAATTCTTATAAAAATATTAAAATAATGTTAGATTTACTGTTCTACCAGTTATTTGTACCGCAGCTTTAATTCAGAAGTCGTCGGACCTGTTCAAGGGTGGTCCTCTGGGAACATAACAACCACAGACTCCATTATTCAAAAGTTGTATTTTTGCTCCGTCGCATGTTCAAAATACTTACCGAGATGCCTTGAGCTGCATTTGAACTTTTGGCCCATTTGGTTTTTGGCTGATCAGCTATTTTTTATCTGATTGACCA